>JAZHYW010064519.1:0-61306 GCA_037355805.1 Ixodes ricinus
AGGTACGGTACCTGTTTGAAACGGCAGCCGTTTGATACGGGTGCCCATTTGATACGGGTGCTCCATTCGATACGGGTGCCCGTTCGACCAGTCACGTGACCATTCAGCATTTGAACGCGTCATTCGGATCGCGCAAATTATTTGCATAGCCCTAAATGGATGATCGTCCGAAGGTTGGTTATCTGAAACTTATTTAAACATCATCCGGAAACGTGCGTGAGCCTACTGTCACAGGGGGGAACACGTAGCAAAACAGACACAAAAAATTGTTTCCATTCTCATACAAGCTTTTACGCATATTCCGTAGTCAAGTACAAAGGTGCAAGTGATCTGGAAATGTGAAGAGGCGCTCTAAGCTTATACAACTGAGAAGATTGCAAAGCAAAAAAAGAACTGAAGTAATCCTAAACTATAATGGGCAGATTTTTGGAAAATTATTCTCCCGGCTGCCGCGGAACAGACGCTGCTCGACGTGTACCTGTAGACGAACGGTCAATCGTTGCCAAGAAGTAGGTAGGAATGCACTTTCCATAATAACAGCGGACTTGAAAGATGTAATCCAAGATAAATGTCGACACGGTCAAAGCAGGACAACCACACAAACACTAAAACTAGAAGGAAGGCCGCTTGAAGTTTGAACATGATGAGGCGCACAAGCTGTCATTGGCCGAACCTAAGCAAACCGCAAGAATTCCTGACTTCTTCGAAGAATCGCTTGTTGCCGATATACTCGTAGGACTTTTCGAACACTGATA
The DNA here is from genome assembly GCA_037355805.1 of Ixodes ricinus. Classification (NCBI taxonomy): domain Eukaryota; kingdom Metazoa; phylum Arthropoda; class Arachnida; order Ixodida; family Ixodidae; genus Ixodes; species Ixodes ricinus. The sequence continues at coordinate 756 of JAZHYW010064519.1, forward strand.
GCTTTGGTGCACATCCCATACTCTTCTAGAGACATCCTAATAAGACCGCTGGGAAAGGCGGCAGATCGAAGCAGGAGGACAAACAAAGTTGCAACGGACAAAAAGCAGACAAAGAAAAAGCGACTGCCAAAGACGACCAACTGCCGGATCTGGCTTTGCTTACCAGCAGTGTTGCCAACTTTGTTGTGGGCTCCGCTAAATTGGAGATCAGGAAGTCACTAAACAGTCGCTAGATTCGCCGGAAGTCGCTAAAATGTTCGCTGAATTCCCAAAAGCCTATTAAACCCTTTTAAAGTAAGCGAATCTCAAATAATCATATCTCAGGTATTTTTGTGTTCTCTGGCAGCCGGTGCTTCCGAGATCAGAGTACTTGGTCCCAAGTTCACACCTGCAATATTTGCACTCAGCAACTTTTGTCCCACATTTCTTGAGTCCTGCAAACCCAGCATAGAGCCTTTGAGCCATTCATCCCTGAATTTCTGGCTGTACTTTCACTTTCGGCATCTCAGCATCGAAACGCGAACCGAAGCTTTCGAATCCGAAACGATGCAGCGAGGCTAGCGAAGCGGCTGCGCTCTTGGCTGGCGGTAGCAACGTTTGGCGGAGAGCATGTGGGTACATGGGCGCGGGAGAGATGGTCTGCAGTGCTGACAGTATTGACATCTTTTTAAGGCGGCGCTAAATTATATTTATCCAAGCAAACTCGGCTAGAGAAGCAAAGTGGTTTAGCCCGTGAGCATCTCTAAAATTGTTCAAAATAACAAGATTACGGTTGAACAACAAAGTCGCTAAAAAAGTCGCTAGCCGCTAAATTAAGAAAATCCGTCGCTAAATGTATATAAAATCGCTAAATCTCGCGACAAAATCGCTAAAATGGCAACACCAGCTACCAGCGTGTAGCGTGCCCTCCCTCTCTCTGGTCACGTGACAGAGCTGACCAGAGAGGAAGGAGGGGCGACGACGAGGTCAAGACGCAGGACACCGGAGCACCCCCCCCCCCCCCCCAACCCTTTCTTCATGCATTCTATATAAAAAAATTTAAAAAAATTCCGGTTAGCTTTTTGTGGCGATGCAGTCAATGCTAGGGGAGAGGGTGCACCAACCGCTGTACACGCGCTTTCCTCCTCTCTTCGGATTGCCACTGCACGCCGCGTTTGCAGCCTCGGGAACGCTAGAAAGGGCACCGGCCGCAGCAGCTCGGCTTGCGCCCGGAGCCGAAGAGCACCCAGCGCGAGCCCGTAACTTGACTGCTGCAACGGCGGGCCTGCTGTCGCAATGCTCGATGTTCTTGCAGCCACGTGTTCGCGCGTTACCTTCGTTAAATCTTGAATTTAGTGAAATGGAGTCAGAATTTTTTCTTCACGCGATCGCGTCTTCTGCAGAGATATTCGAGCTGAATAAGTAAATTGAGGCAACAAAGAAAGCAAATTTTTAAAGTTCTGTCAAAAATATCGGCTCGCCAACGTCGCACGTTTACGTATAAAAAAATCCCTTATTGCAGTTGCATTATAAGCGAATATCAGCGCCATCAAAGTATAAATATCATTACTTGCATTACGCGGACGATTGTAAACCGATATATCGGCGCTCCCGCTGGCTTTCCGGAAACAGGCTACCACGGCTGAAATAGGCGTGCACATGCCGCCGATTGGTACGTTCAGTATCAAACGGGCTCCGGAGAGCCGTTTGATTAAACCGGTACAGTTTGTTCGGTCACCGGTCACCGGTCTGTACGAATATGCTCGTGAGCAAACTGTGCGACAACTTTGCTCGAACGAGTGGCCCATTTGATCACACGAGTGACCCATTTGCCAAAGGAGTGACCTGTTTGCCCAAATAGGTGACCGTTATGGCTCATACGTAGGGACCCTTTGAGCCATACGGGCGACCCCTTTGTCAAACTCGTGACCGGTCTAGCTAAACTGTTACCGGTATGAACCCATTTACTCATATAGGCGCCAACATGTTTTTTTCAGTAGGAAGTAAATTGTCGAAGGAGAAATCATATTTTTGGTTCTTTAATAATTTCTTGGCTAGGTGGAAAATATATTGCCCTATATAAAAAGTACAGCAGTTAGCATCCATCTAGCATCCATCCATCCATCCACTGATGGCTTTGGAGGACGGCTAACCGGGAAGTGCAGGAAACCTATTCACTCTCTTCTCGTTGTGTAGTGTCACTCCATGGGAGAGGAGCGAAGCACAGGCCGATTGGGCGCTGATTAATATAAAGCGACACAGATAAAAGAGGCGCATCGAACGTGGGACCCGGTTAGTACGCCTCTGCTTCTGGTCGTCCCCAGGGAGTCCCACGGTTTCAGTGAGCGGTCGCTCAGCTAACCCTAACGATACCCGTCGAGACAAAGTCCGTTCGCTAATTTCGAGACTTGTCTCAAGCAGAGGTCAGGAGGTGTCCCCTCGACTCGAGTACCGAGTAGAACCCGAAGGATGAGACTGCGGATGCGTCTCTCAAGCGACTCCAGAATAGTAAATGTTGCCGGAAATATATCTAGAACTATTCTTTTCAAATTGTCCCTGATGTCTTTCACCCACCTTTTTAGTGTGTAATTTTCATTTTCCCGAAGACCGCGTGTCTGTCAGGAGTTCCACTAGCTACTCGTACTCGACTGGCGATTACCTAAGGCTTATATAATTTTTTTCAGGGATGTAACTGGTCGACAATTCTAAACGAAAAATGTATGGATACCGCTGTCGAAAATTTTACAGCTATAGTGCGAAAGGGCATTGATGTGTTTGCTACCGAAGGCGTCATAAGGCTCTCCTGGCATCCCGCTTGCTTTCCAAGCGAACTGCGCTATTATATGCAGAAAGCGCATTGTCATAAACCGTATAAATCACGTGGCGGAGTTGGGATGTCAAGTTCAAGATCTATAGAGCGCCTCGTTAAAACCGTTTGCGCACGACAAACGCGCTCACCAGGTCCGAGTAAGCCAGCTTGTTCCGCAAGCCGCAGTGAGTTCTGGCGATTTGTCAAACAACACATGCGCTGACACAACGAACAGCATTTTTCTACGGAGTGGGTCTGAATACTATGTGTCTTCTCCGCAAGAAGTGCTTAATGGTTTCGTAAATTACTTCCGAGAGTGCTACTCTTCAGATATATTCCTTAGTACTACCTCGTCTGAAAATTTTGTTTTCGATGACGCTTTGAATATCACTCGCGTCGATACGGTTGAAATCTTGGAAGCGATAAAGAAACTGAAGCCAAAGTTTTCAGTGCGCGTTGATCAGATACCGAGCTTTATCGTTAAGGGCTGCGGACAGTTATTTGCGCCTGTTTTGGAGCACATTTTTAACCTTTCTTTGCGGCTGTGTATATTCCGTCCCCGTGGAAAAGATCTATTGTCGTACCAGTCCACAAAAGCGGTGACGTTTCTGAGGTAAACAACTACAGACCGGTTTCTTTACTATGTGCCTTTTCTAAAGTTTTGAGATAGTTATCCATGCCCGACTGTCTTACTACTTTCGGCATAAGCTAAGCGCTCTGCAGCATGGTTTCTCGAAGGGTCGTTCGGTGGAAACGAACCTCTGTTCGTTCCATCAATATTCTGTTCCTTTTGTTCTCACTCGCAGTCAAGTTGATACCGTCTACTTCGACATGTCCAAAGCTTTTGACAGAGTAGTCATAAGTTACTTTTGCATAAGCTCTCTGTGTATGGTGTTTCTCCGTACTTACCGAGTGGTTTCAGTCTTATCTTACTGATCGTAAAAGCAGTGTGCGAATTGGGGACAGTTTTTCTTACATGTTTGTTCCTTCGTCCGGTGTCCCAGAGGGGGCTAACCTGGGGCCACATTTGTTTCTTATATTCATTAATGATGTTGTATTGTGCGTGAAGAACTCGCAGTTGTTGCTATTTGCAGATGATCTGAAGTTATCTTTGAATGTACGATCAGTCGCTGACTGTGTACTTCTCCAGGACGATGTGTCACGAGTGCAGGAATGGTGTTCGTTAAACTTTTTGTTGATTAATTCCGATAAAACGAAAGTGTTATCAATGTTTAGAAGACGGAGTGCGATTTCTAACGACTATTTTTTTTATTCCATTGTTATATTACGTGTGTCAGTGGTTCGTGACCTCGGTGTTTATTTCGACAGTCATCTCTCTTTTCTCATCATGTCTCTCAGATTGTGGGTTCAACTATAAGGTTGTTGGGCGTGATCTCGCGATTAACCCGAGAGTTTTCAAACCCAATATGTATTATTCGATTATTTTCTAGCCTTATTCGTTCGCGGCTTGAGTTTGCAAGTGCTGTGTGGAATTTTATTACAATGACGGATGCTTTACAGATTGAAAATGTTCAGAAGGGTTTATTAGAATTGTCTACGACCGATACTTTCAACAAAGGTGCTACTACGACTATGCCTACATACTCGGGAATCTCGGCTTACAAAAGTTATTAAGTCGAAGAACTGCGAGAGATTTACTACTGATGCACAAGATAATTCATGGCCAGATAGATAGAAGCTTGGTATGTTCTTTAATTTTCATGTTCCGGTACGTTTGCTTTTACACGCATGCTTGTTTTATCCTGATTCACAGGAGAAGCTCTGTCCGACCACCCGTATGCAGCTCTGTTTTAATGACATTTCATCAAAATCTTCTTTAGATGCTTTTACAGATTTCATCTCTTTTAAACGTGAACTTGAAATTTCACTCTACGATTCATAGTCATGTAACATTCCCGCATGTGATTTGTTCACTGTACGCATGTGCCTCATACCAAGACTGACTTCAGTCGTTCTGAGGCACGGAATAATAAAATATTATTATTACATTATTATTATAGCGGTGGAGAGGACAACCGGGGACTGAGGAGAAGTGCGGGTAAGCTGCAAGAAAGTCTTCGAAGGCGCAGGAGAGGCACCGCATGTTCGCTGGAAGGCAGTATAAGGGCTGGCGGGAGGTGAAACACCCAGGACTCATTGCTGGTTTAGGATGCTGCACGAGGGAACCAAAGATCGTGGTTCGGGAGAAGCGGTAGGCAAGGAATAACCTGCCGAGGCCCGGGACCGGATGGGCTTTGTCAGCGGGTGTCGGAAAAATTGCGGGAGGAGCAGCTCACACCGGGAACGCTGGAGACCGAGCTAGTCATCGGATGTCGTAAAAATAGCGAGAATAACAGTTTACACCGGGAACGCTAGCGGACGAGTTAGCCGGTGTAGGAAAAATTGCAGAAATTGTAGTTTACCCCGGAAAGCTGTCAACCCTGTTGATGAGCAGTACGATTCCCATCTACCTGGCCAAGACGGCTTGTTGTCCCGCGCCACTCCAACGATCAAGGAAGTGCAGAGGGACGACTCTCCATTCAGGGTGGTGTTTCCTAGAAACACCACCATGAATAAATTATATTAAATCATATAAATTATTTTTATTATAATAATATTTATATAAGGAGAGCAGGGCAGAGTGCGCAGGAAGAGCATGGAAGGGAAGGAGGGGAGGGTAGTTTGGAGGAGGAGGGGAGGGGTATGGAGAAGGAGGAAGGGACGGTATAGAGGAGGAAGAGGGTATGAGTACAGAGAACAATCCTATCCTCATGCTCCCCTTCACCTCCTCCATATCCTCTCCTCCTTCCACAGTTTCCCCGCTAAATTTAGCGTGAAAAATGACATCATGTGATTTCGTGTCACGTCACTTACGAAGAAATTCAGTTTCTCCGCTAGATTTAGCGGGAATATTAACGTCGCGTGACCTCAACAAAAATTCTATTTCCCGCTAAATTTGGCTGCGGAAACTGAATGGGTGTTGAGGTCATGTGATGTACGGCTTACCGCTAAATTTAGCGCGGAAACTGAATATGCGGTGTTACATTATGGAACGTCACATACCTATGCTCCAATTAAGTTTCTTCGCTAAATTTGGTGGGGAATTGAATTGGTGTATAGGTGTGTGACGTCCCATAATGCAACGCGCGCAGTTACGCCGACGGCAAAGGCGGTGCCGACGCCGCGAAACATGTGAACGAGAGCATAAGAGCTGCGTTTTGTATTTTAGAGGAGGTGATGGCCGGTGTTGGTGGTGAGCTGGTGGTCCGAGAGGTGTTGTCGTGTACCGGTTTAGGGCTGCGTGAATGGCCTTGAATGCCGGTGGTGGCGATGTCTTGCCATGTCAATGTCGGAGAGAGACGGCAGCCGTTGCTGCAGGCGTCGTCGTAGCCGGGAGTAGACTTCGGGTTCATCCGCGAAGGGGACCCGGTAACGGCGGGGGCCCGCGTCCTCGCGGGCCTCGCCGAAGGCGAGGAAGGACACCGGTGACTGTCGACTTGTTTAATTAGAATCCCAGTGACAACTCTTCTAAAGCGGTAGTAGTATGCACGAGCTGAGCACGCGCCACCGCGAGTGGGGCACGTGCTTGTCTCGTTCAAACGTCGTGCCCGTACGAACGCAAAACTCAAAATACTACATTCTCCCTTTCTTAATATTTTTTTTACACGAACATAATGGGAGAATAAAAAAGCCAAACAAAGAAACACGAAAGCACTCTGAAACACGCCCCTATTCTCCCTTTTCGTAATTTTTAAACATTTCCTAAAGGGAAAGGTAAGTACTAGAAAAACACGACTCTCAAATTTCGTAATGAAGACCCCAAAATAAAAAAAAAAAGAATCAAGTCCGGTGAAAAGTCAGTGTCACTTCGATAGGTTCACACAAATTCGTAGCAAACGCCGGCTCGTGTATGTGTATGACAGCTCGTTTAGAATCTTTGAGCGTTATTGTTCTGTTGTTCTGAAAACTTCGGTATGGTACTTTGATTGTCGAACGCAAGACTCTTTTCGAAAGCTAAGCCTATTCCTGGCACCACTCGTCTTGGACGCAAGATGTGCTAATTCTTCCGCATACGACGGTGCCAAGGAACCGCTGCTCACCGGCGAAAGCGAAGCACAACACAAGGTGGCTTTGGCTGAAATCTCTTGGCGTGCGGGCGCGCTTTCTCTTAGTTGTGTCGTGAAAGTCATATGCAGCAGAATACCCAGGCTTTGCAGGGGAACCAGGCGCTGCAGGAACATCAGATGCAGCAGAAAACCGGGCCTCACAGGAAAACCAGGCGCTGCACTCTTACATCTGGGCGAGTGCCGATGAAGACGGATGGCCATCTTTCAAACAGTCATGTCGGGAGGCAGGAGCTTGCGGCCATCTTGGGCAGTGACTTGGATCGGCGTCCGAGCATCACGACGATAAGAAAAAAACAGCTTCAGCGTAATTACGCTACTCCTCTGAATTCTCCAGACCTCAGCCTGAACGTAAAACCAAAAAACAAAACTCAATTTGAAGAATGTCCACGTCATCGCAGGGCGGACAGGATGAAAAAAATCGCTGTCTCTGAAAACCAGCTTCCTCAGTTAGGGCTTATTTCTTGCCTGGAACAATGTTCGCGTCATCGCAGGGCGGACGGAACAAAAAAATCTGTCTCGCAAAACCAGTTGACTCTCTCAGGGCTTATTTCTTGCCTGGAACAATTGATTCAGGAACGCGCTGCGTCCAAAAAACCAGTAAAGCTACAAAAAAAATGAACTCTGCGTTCGAAACGTTAGGCGTACAGGAGTTCCGAGACGCTCTGGTTCGGAGAAACGAGTACTACCTGGCTCGAAGTAGGCCGCACAAAAAGAAACAGAGAAAAGGAGAAAAACCAAACGCTAGCTCGACTGGCCCGAAATAGTCATAACAAAACGCTGCAAAGCTGCGAAGAAAAAAACGTCCAAGATGCGCCGGTTGTTGCCAACTATGCGACCGGGACGCAGAGCTTGCCTCGAAACTGTCGTTGCCCTTTTCGAATCCCATCCTCGTCGCCATTTTGTATTTTAGAGGAGGTGGTGGCCGGTGTTGGTGGTGAGCTGGTGGTCCGAGAGGTGTTGTCGTGTACCGGCTCAGGGCTGCGTGAATGGCCTTGAATGCCGGTGGTGGCGATGTCTTGCCGTGTCAATGTCGGGAGAGAGACGGCAGCCGTTGCTGCAGGCGTCGTCGTAGCCGGGGAGTAGACTTCGGGTTCATCCGCGAAGGGGACCCGGTAACGGCGGGGGCCCGCGTCCTCGCGGGCCCCGCCGAAGGCGAGGAAGGACACCGGTGACTGTCGACTTGTTTAATTCGAATCCCAGTGACAACTCTTCTAAAGCGGTAGTAGTATGCACGAGCTGAGCACGCGCCACCGCGAGTGGGGCACGTGCTTGTCTCGTTCAAACGTCGTGCCCGTACGAACGCAAAACTCAGAATACTACACTGCGCTCTAAGAAGCAATGATATGGGATTCCGTGGTAGACTATACCGCTCTAGCTTTGGTCAGTTTCGTTGTTAAAGGGGAACTCCGCCGATTTTTCGGTAGGCTTCGATTTGGCTGGAAATTTGCAGACCGCATCAAAAACCCTTTCTAAACTGATAACCAAAATATTGTATAAAAATAAAATTTTTCCGTGAAGTTATTGAATTTTCAAATTACGCCGGCCGCGAGGCTTCCAGGAGGCGACTCTCTACTGGCAACAATGAAAAATCCCTACGTTTCCCTACCCGCGTACGTCACGGGTGGGCAGGCGGACGAGCGACTCGGGCAGCCGCGAAGTGGCTTTCCGGGCGCCAGCGATCGAGATTATTTTTTCGCAGCTTCAAGGTTGAAAATTCCTTTGCGATATGGGTAGCAATTTGTGCTCCGCGATAGAGTGTAGAAACAGTGCCGGGAAAAAGCTTCTTTTTTACCCTTGTTTTCATGGGAGAAAAAAAAATGCGTTCCCCGGAAGCAATAGAGGCCGGCCACGTCAAGGTGCTTTTGCGCGAGCTGTGTGCCGAGAGAACTAATGTCACGTGAAACATTTTCACTTATGCTCGGAATACTTTATAGCCGCGTGCTGCGAGTTGAGTATCCTTCAGCAGCTGGAACCGTTTCAAGAGCGGCAAGCGCAAACTCAAGCCGGCTGTGACCACCACGAAATCAATCCAAAGAAGAGCGCTAATAATACCGAGAAAAATAGTACACAATATAGCACTATAGTCGACATTTTGGACAGTCATATTTGTTATTCACAACAAGTTCAATGATTTTTTTTTATTTTTTATAAACACTATGTTTGTTTCAGACGTTGAATCTAGCTTGGGCTACTCTCGGAGTTCTATTCACGCGGCCGATATGTTGAAGACGAGAAGTGACACGTCTAAACAATTACGTTCAAGTCTGAATTTGGACGTGACTTTCGACATATTGCTATTCCTGTCTGCTATTGCAGAGGTTTATGAAGCAGGTGTCGAGCTCCATTAATATACGATAGAGCCTTTGCCTGGTTTGTCAAATGGTTGGCGTGCAATATTCTCTACAGAAGAAGTGATGATCTATTGCGGAAAAAATGTTATATAGGGCTGACAAGTTTTTTTTTTTAAACCATGAAAATATTAATGTCGTTGAGGGGAGGCATGCAAATTTACAGCCGATGGAAACTGTAGCTAAATCAAAACTTAATTAAAAATATCTTATATAAAATTACCCCCTTCCCATGTGCTCTCGTGGATGGGTGTTCGAACGCGTTGCATTCTACTCCAGAAGTTAAAAAAAGGGTACACATTTTTTTCGTAACTTTTGTCAACTTAATTATTTTGAATTAAAAGTTTTTATGTATTTCTGTTCCTTACGCACTATTGTACCTTCAAGTAAATATTCTTTATTTGACGATGAACAGTGTATTTGTGCATTTCATACGCATTCCATTGCGGGTTGCGGAGCTCTTTTAATTGTCATTTTAACACGATCCTCATGACCAGTATCCTGCCATTTGATCTACATGAATGCAGTTAATTTCATTCCACACATTTCATTATTTCTGAGAATCACAGTGTACATGTGTTAGGTCCCTGCCCAGCACACACATGTTCGTCGCTTTGGAAGGCGAACAAAGTACGCGCCACACGCACGCACGCTGAAAAATGGCATCGACCAGAAGAGCTTTTCAGAAAAAGTCTATAGATCCCTTGCTAAATTACTTAAGCACCAGGAGCATACTCATGCTATAAGAGTGGTTACACGTGCTGGCGCCTGCAACAGTAACTTTTCTAAAGAAAATCTGAAACTAAATGTCACGTTCCTTCAGGTTGTACGAGCATGTGGGGCACCTGTACCCCCATTCCGAGACTTTTCCCTGGTATTTTGGCAATTTTTCCAAAAATGTATTGCGCGACTCTTCGACCTTTCTTCGCCAGCCATCTTTTAATAAAAAGAGAACGGATTTACTAGCGATTTCACGAAACTAGCGAGCCGCGGCTTGAGCGTACCGAGTTGCAAAAACGGTTTTACCAAAATTCCCACTGCCAATTTTTTTCTTCTTTTCGTACAGCTCAGCACGCAGGCCAAGGTCATACTTTGTGCAAATATTATTGATTATCAACTTCAAATAGCTCGAACGCCCAGGTTTTCCCGCTGTTAGATGCGAGAAAGGCGGGCGCGAGCGTACCCGATTGCCGGCCGCGCGCCTCGCTGCCCACCCGTGACGTCACGCTTGGGTGGCGGGGAAAACTGGGGAAAAACTAGGGAGAACGAAGCTCCGGCTTCGGCAGCAAATAAAATATCACTTTTTTAATTAACTAGAGAGAATCTCGGAGAACGAGATGGCATTTCGGAATCAGGAGGCCATCCGCATTCAGATGATGCCTTTGGATAAGGTAGCTCGAAATATCGGCGGAGTTCCCCTTTAAGAGAACGCACGAGAGAGGATACGTTGACTGCGCGATCCAGCGCTCATAGTTATGGTCCTTCAATGTCTATTGCACGGGCTTTTAAAGGGTAACTGCAAAGAAAAAAGAGTGCTTTTTTAAACAGCATAATTGGAACAAGCATGTCACAAAACAAAAGTTCCGCGAAAAAAATAATTTATTTTAGCAATATTTACGCCACTGGACGTAACTTAGTCGGAGTCAGAACCTCTCCACATTTGAAACTCCCGCTCTTTCGACCGCCGCGGAGGAGAAGTACGCCCCGCCCCTCACTCTCCTTGCTTTGCGGAGTTGAACGACGCAGCGTCTCGACTTCCGGTCAGATCTGGCAACAACGCACGTTAAACATGGCGCCGGTATTGTTTTGGTTTGACGGTAGGGAAGCTGCGCGGTTTGCGAGCACATAGCGAAGACGTGACCGGAGAAGTGCCCCTGTGATGTTCCCGTAAAGGGCTGTACAAACAGGACACTACAAAACGCACGACTCCGACATATCGTGAAAATTGAAGCGGACGCTTCAGTTTTTACGATTTGTCGGAATCATGAAAATTTTGCAGGAGTCATGAAAATTTTCACAATCACGACTTCCCTCCTCGCCTCCTCCACTTTTCTCTGACGTCGGGCTCGTCAGATTTGGCGTCACACGCCACCTGCATCTGGCTGACCTCGCCAACGCCCTCGCGTACCGCCATCGCCTCGGCTCGGCCGTCGCCTCCTCACCTTCGTTTCGTTCCCTTTCTCGTTTTCGGGACTTGACAAACGGCGGAGGCCTAGAGCGATTGACCGAGAGCCAACAAAGCGTGTGAGTGGCTCTCCGGACCCACGTGATGAGCAGAGCAAGGCCGCCGTGGAGGAAGCGAGGAGGAGATTTGACGGGGGAAGTTTCTCCCCGGCAACTTTGACGGGGGAAAGTTTCCCCGACGGCCGGAAGCGGAGCGACGCACGATTTGCCGAAGTCGTGAGTTTTCTAGTATTCTGTTCGGACAGGCCTTAAGAAGGAGAGTATCGTTCGTAAACGTGGTGTGTGCTTTGAAAGCGAAGGGAGTCACAGGGTCCACGACTGCGCAACCACAAGCGAAGGTTCGCGACAAAGCTGCGTTGACTTCGGCGATCTCGTTCTGTTTGGCGCAACACGGCGATGCGACAAAGAGCTGAAACGTTCGTGGTGTGTGGTGCGGTGCTCGGAAGTAGACACCCACACTAACACGGAGCGCAAACTGGTTGTTGCGGGGTTGAATTCAACGGGTTCAGTCCCGTCGTCGTCAGCTGATCCACTCAAACTGGTCCGGGAGGACGCAGCGAGCGTTTTTAAAACTAAATATTCCTTCGTTCCGTTTCAAAATATGGAAGGCTCCCGAGGCATACCGTGAGTAAAAAGCTGCGGGCGTTTTCAACAAAATTACGTCGTTTTAATTGAACAATGAACTCCGAATTGTTGTCCTAAATCTGCAGATTTTATGCTTCGTGTTGTTGGAATCCGTTTGCACAGCGACGTGTTGCACTCATCGTGCGGTGTGAATAAATTTGGGCAAGAGTTCGTACACTCTAAGAAAAAAAAGGTGTAGTCGGGTGCATCGGGCGCACATGCACCCTTTTCCTGAAAGATGCACCCTGTGTTACCCAGCCAGTGCACTTGTACACCGACAATGAGCATCCTCCTCTCCCTTAAAAACCTCTAGGTGAATCAGTGCACCCCCACGCTAGCCACGGGACCCGATCAGCTTGTGCTTGGATTCCTCTTGGGGGTCACTTTTGGGTTGGGCAGTTTCTTAGGAAGTATGGAGCTATCCTGTACACTCGGTATTGACAGTAGAGTAGACGCTATGCTTGTTTTAGGCCAATCGGGTCTCCGGGTAGGATCACGTGACTACAGTCTCCAAGCTAGAGATAAGGCAGAGCACGGCACCTGCCTGAAGGCCAAGGCCACGGGTAGCATCCACTGCACTATTAACTTTTGGTCGAACTTTCAAGAGGATATAAGTGACAAGTCCTGTCAATGTGTTCATTGTTGGGCTGCCCCTGAAGATAAGCCTTTGCGAGGGGCCCCCTTTTGGCCTTGAAGGAGCTGCTATTTATTTTTTCTTTTTCTCCTTAAGCTGAAAGCATGGAAGGAGGTGCGCAGTTGCCGGACCAATGAACGGAGCCTTTTTCATCCCTCGACTGCTCTGTCTGGGCGGGGGTGACGGCAGGAGCGTGATCATGAGGTATAGGTTTCGCGGATGACGTAGTAGCTTTTCCCGACCTCGGAATGTCTGACTCCCGGCCTAGTTTCTTGTGTGCTGTTCTGCGACCAGCGGGGCTGCCGTAGATTTCGTCCGCGACAACGTATTCGAGTGTACCAAGATTTCCAGTGTTTGAAACGTCCTACGCAACAAGCGATTTCTTCAAAAAAGCCCAAGGAATTCATGTGATGCGTTTTGTGTTCGGTTCGGCAAATTACTGCTTCTGCCACACCGTGTTGAATCTTCACGGACCCCTTTCTTCTCGTTTTTGTGTTTGTGTTGTGCTGCAGTGCCCGTGTCGACATATATTTCGGATTTCGATTTCGGAAAATACCGGATATTTCGAATCCGGTATTTTCATCGTAAGTGCTCTGCAACCTACTTCTTTGCAACAATTGACCGTTCCGTTCCGGATTACCTCTAGAATTGGGCAATGTCTATTTTCTAGCAGGCGGGAGAATAATTTCCCCGAAATTCTATCGGAGTCGCTTGCCATTAGCTGACTACAATCATGTGACGACTGCAGGTAGAATACTGACTTTCTTAATCTCTTGGCGTTTTGTGAACACATGTTTTTGTTGATACACGTTCTGTAGACACGTTTCATCGACACTAACGTTTCATCGTCACTTGTTACGCGAAATGCACGCTGTAGGGACATTTTGTCGCGCGTGTATCTCTGAAATGCGTGCTCACCGACTCAGCCCACCCGTTCACGCCGCTTCGTGGCGACAGTCTGCGGCGGCTCATTACGAAAATGTTAACCAAACTGTCCCCCCCGTACACGTCACTTCGCGGGTACAGCTGTCGATGAAACTTCGATCGATGAATGAATGGCGATTGCTGGTGGAATTTCGTGGAAATAATTCTGCCGGCTGCTTGGAGAATAGACACTGCCTAAGACTCACTTCCGTTTCTTGTTTGCTTAGTAATCTTCTCAGTTGTGTAACAGGTTCTTCGTACCTCTTCACACATCACGGATTGCTTGCAAGTTTGTACTTGTTTACGGAATAAGCTGTCTAATAAACTTCTATGAGATTTGAAAACAATCCCGTGTGTCCCTTTACCTGCCTTTTTGCTATCACCGGGCGCATACGTTTTTTAAGGGTTTCCTTGATGTCTTAAATAGGTTTATGAAGTTAGTTATGAAGCGGGAGCGTAAAGTGGTGTGACCATGCACCTTTGAATCGTGTGCATCTGTGTTCTCCTCGAATTCAGTGGTTGTAGAAAGAGGTGCAACATTACACTATTGAACGGGGTGCTCCTGTGTTCCCTTTGGGAGCAGTAGGTGTAGAAAGGAGAGTAATGGTACACTATTGAGCGGGGTGCATCTGTGTTCCCTTTGAGTGAGGCGGGTTTATGAAGTGGTGCAACGGTACACCTTCGAACGGGGTGCATCTGTGTTCCCTTTCATTTCATTGGGTGTAGAAAGAGGTGTAGCCGTACATTATTGAATAGGGTGCACATGTGTTCCCTTCGTGTGAGATTTCTGTAGAAAAAGGTGTACATGTGCACCCCACCAACGGGTGTACACGTACTCCCATATTTGGGGTGTGCAAGTGTTCCCCCAAAGGGTGTAGTATATGTGACAAGCACCTACACCCCCTATGGGTGTACCCCATGACACCCTTTTTTTAGAGTGTACCTGCCCACAGATGCATGAACTGAGACCATTTTTTGTGTAGTAAACATAGTGCTTTTTTATTTTGTGTTTCTAGTCGCGGACGTTAGGTGCACCCGGTGCGAATCTCGACGGCCTCCGGAGCGATATGACGAGAACGTAACTGGACACGTTTGTCGCTACGCGAACGCCCGATTGCCTACAGCCAAATAGCATTCCTTTCGGGGCGAAACGGCTGCTGGAAGGCTTGCTGTCAGGATCACTCATCTGACATCTCCTAAAAGTCGGCATTTGCACGCGCAAGCAAGCCAAAAAAAAAGCACTCTAAGCAAGCAAAGACGAAAACGAAAGATCCGCGCTATGAAAACCAAAACCCCGTGTCGCTTCCTATCACTCACACCAGCGACAGCTGCTAAACACACACTACTTCACTTCAAGAAGTCTCACTCAAGCACCTGGGCAGCACGAAACACTGATCACTTTGGCGAAACGATTAGTCGAGGTTGGCGAGACAGGCGGGAGCAGAGACTTCGGCGGCCATGAAAGAATGGCGAAGCTTTTGTTTGTTATGGTATGAATCCAAACGGAATTAGTACCCGTCTTGTAAACCTTTTGTAAAGAATAACTCTCATCACATGGGTTATTCTTTAAACGTAAAAATATGCCGTTCAAAAGGAAACTGCAACATGTAACAAAGCTTTAACAACCAAGATCTAGGCTGTCAATCAACCTGTTAGCCAATGAGAAGTATATAAGCCGATTGGGATTAACGTCACGGAATCCCTACTTCGTGGCGCGCGATTTAAAACGGACGAAGTAGCCGCAAACTAAAATCAGTCTCACGCAATAAATAGTGCTGTAATTTTTTTTTCTCGCGAAAAAATTGTTTTTTGACATGCTTGTCCCAACTAGGCTCTCTAAAAAACATTTTTTTTCTTTGCAGTTACTCTTTAAGAGCGCAACTCTTAGGCGCCCGTTTCCGCGTTTCGCGGCGTCGATGTAGCCGTTGCCGTCGGCGTAACCGCCTCGCTAAATTTAGAGGTAAATTTAATTGATGTTGCGGTCACGTCGAGAGAAAGGTACGGAGGAGGAGGAGGGAGGGTTCGCAGGCGGAGGACGAGAGGGTACGGAGGTGGAGCAGGGCAGGAGGAGGAGGAGGGTAGGGAAGTTGTACAGGAGGAGGGAAGGAGGGCGAGTGGAGGGAAAAGGAGCAGAAGAAAGTACGGAGGAAGAGGTGGGGTATACCCTTCCCCTTACATTCCCTTCCTCCTCCTCAAGAGCTGTCCTCTAGTTTCGCATTACAGAGATGTGTAAACGTCATTAACAAATGCTGAGCCAAGCAGCATTTCTTTTACGTCTACGTTTCACAGATGAAAACAACTTCGCACCCGAAGTTGAAAGGGGATATAAACCCAAATTGCGCCTCTGTCGGGCCTGGCACATTGGAACAGTCGGAGTGACCTATTCTTCGCACACCATTGCATCGTAGAACACCGGTGAGTAGACGCATGTATGGTGGGAGGGAGGGCGGCCAAAACTAATTCGGACCTGGGCGCACTTACCCGTTCTCGTGCTCAGAACTGCTTCGCCACTCGACTTCACCCTTACAAAAATGAACAATGAGTTTCAATTGAGCTTCTAATGTGTTTTTATAGAGTCAAATAAAACTCAAAAGAAACTCAACGTTAAATGAGTTTTATCATTACAAAACCAATATTTATTATTTTGAATTTACTCATTACACATTCAATTGAGTGTTATCATTACCCACTCAATATCTCTTCTATTGAATTTACTCATTACAAATTCAAGTGCGGTTTTTCGTTACCCAATCAATATAAATTATTTTGAGTTTACTCATTACACATTGAAATGAGTGTTATCACTAAGAACACAATATTCATTATCTTGAGTTTACTCATTACAAATTGCAATGAGTTTTATCGTTACCGACTCAATATCCATTTTTTTAGTTTGCTCATAACAAATTCCAACGAGTTTTATCGTTACCCAGTCAGTATTCATTCTTTTTGAGTTTATAAATGTACTGATTACTCATGCAAATGAGTATTATCATTAAGAATGCAATATCAGTTCTTTTGAGTTTATCCATAGACACTCAAGTGAGTTCTACCATAAGGCACCCAATAGACATCAGCTGATCCACAGCGGAGGAATTCGATGAAGGCAAAGGTGAAGATAATCATGAATGCAGATTGCCTGCTATTCAGAAGACATTCTCCTCAAATAAAGTCATGTTCAAAATTGCAATCCAATAACTTCTCATATTTATTAACCATCCATTAACCCTTTTATGAAATCAAAACATATTCAATTATTCCCATTCCGAACTAGCACACTGTCTCGGGCGATCAAAATGACACAGCGATAGACATAATGACTCAATATTCAGCATCTGCTCCCAAACTTCCCTACGCGCGCAATCCACTAAAATATAAAATATATCCTGCGACCCCGCCCCCTCCTCCATTCGCATTTCGCTAGACCACAAGTCTTGCCATCTCAGTGCATAAACAGTAACATAGTGAAATTGACTCTGAAATTTAGTTTCTCAGGTAATACAGGTAATTAACAGTCAACAAATTTAAAACCATTGAAAAAAAAAAGAAACAAGCCAGCAGTTGTTTTGCGACACTCCGCTAGATCAGTCACGACACCCCTGGGATTCGCGCCTCACAGTTTGGGAAGCACTGCTGTTTAATATTACAAATACAGAGTGCTGCTTAGAACATTTTTCAAAACATTTATAAGTAGCAACTGTTGAACTAATACCGCGCAAAAATTTAAACCAACTCTCACACAATCTCACAGCAACATAATCCCAAGTTTCCACAGAATAAAAACCAGTAAGAACAGACGAAATACACACTAGGCTGATTAATTAACTCTGAGCAGTCATTTTGTTTTAATTCAATACACATGAAAATAAAAGAGGAATAGGAATGCCAATCAGTGGCGTCACGAGGGTCAGCGGCACCCGGGCGAGCCCGCCGCGACCCCCCCCCCTCTCTCGTGTGGCCCGCCGCGACTCCCCCCCCCTCTCGTGGCCCGACCGCGACACCCCCCTGAGCGCTGCACCCGGGGCGGTCCGCCCGCCCCCCCCCCCCCCTTTGTGACGCCACTAATGCCAATATGCATACCCGGGTCCCATAGGGACTTTATCGGACCATTAGGAATTTTTATCAGTCAAACGAAATGTTTTGTTGGCCAAACAGGAATGTCTAGGCCAATTGTGCATGTATATTTGAGCAATAGGAACCAATTAGACGTATGTCTGTCAGAACGATGTAAATGCATATTGGACGCAACAATTGAGAATCGGATTAATGGGAACATGTTTCTGTGCTTTTGGAAAGTTGCTTTTGGACGAAGCTGATATATTTGTCACACATCCAACTGAGGTAAAAATAGTCCCTATCAGAAATACACCGGCCCATTTGATGCATGTGTTATGTAGCCTGGGCTGTATGATGCAAATATCTGTTCCACGTCCAAAGAATGTGTTGCTAGAATTCCAGCATGTATAAAAGTACATTAGTCAAGTTAATTACGCGACAGTGTTACGCTTATTTTTCAATATTTTCGGATGGCAAAAATGGTTTCAGCCCAGATTACATAACACGCCATCGTTGTACATCAATGGGGTTCTGAATGTTCACACTCAGATACAGTCACAATTTAGAGGAAAATACCCTATTGCAATGCTTGCTTTTCTGAGGGAATTTTAGGACCATACTCTAAATAAAACTTAGGAGCATGGTGCGGTAAAATAATTTACTAATAAAATACTGTAAGCTGAGTGTAAATTAAAAGTAATCTCAACAAAAAATAAAAAAATAAATCTACTCCCTACTGCATTGCACCCGAAACAAATAGCGCGTCGGTGCTAGTTGTGATTTACACATTTATTTCCTGTGCTTATTATAATAACTGTATTCACCCCCTTTTACTCCTAACTTTCTAAAGACGTATTTACGGCGCCCCTCTATCGCGATTCAGTCAGTTTCGGGTTCGGTATTGTAACTTTTACTGGTTTCGGTTTCATATTGTAAGGATCGCGTCTTCGGCCGTGTTCGAAAACTTACTCGATCTTACTCTAGGGTAAGGGTTTTGTACCTTGGCGTTCCAAAACCTACCCGCGTCCAGCGTTTTTCAATCTGTGCTGTCACGTGACACTGACCCGCCGGAGTAACTCGGATCCATTTGGGTAAGATTTGGAACACAGCCTTCGACGCCCCATCGGTAGCGACACCAGTTCTTCGTTTTTTTCTTTTTCCGGGATGGTTCGACCGTTACTTACGTTAGTCCTGCGTTAGGCACGTTAGATACGTGTGTTTCGCGGGATGGAAATGCCTTTAGACATGGAAATGTGCTAATTTAATCAAGTTTATCTATCTGTGAAGTTTCCTCTTGTGATGATTATGTTCAAGAAGAGCGCGGAAGACCGACGACGCGACAGAACGAGCAACTCAACGCAGTTGGTAAGCATGCTTCTTTGTTCGCATTGTACGCGTTGAACGAGAAGTGAACATTAGGGAGTTTTAGAATAACGTCGTCACTGCTGTGCATGCGCAGACCCAAAACAAGCATTCGGACTCGATCTTTGGGGCCCGTTATTTCTCAGAAATAGCGTGGGTACCGCAAAAGGTGGCGCCCACGACATCTCCGTTCATCGCGTCTTCGACGCCGTCGCGCGCTCGGGAACTGCGTGAGTCGCACTCAGCGACCGCGGTCGGTATGGTCGAAGCGTTTTGAAAACGCCACGGATCGCTGGATTCACAGCTCAAAGCTAACGAAGCGCGTGTACTTACGATCGCGGCAGACATGCATGCCTGGGTAGTGGACCGTCTGGGCTTCGTAAATACAACAGAGCAGCTTGCCAGTGACAAAAACAAAACATGCGGCATTGAGTATAAAAGAACTATAAAAATGTTACTCTAGACGAAAAACTTGTTTAATTTTCAAGATATAACGTTCTAACTTCCAAATAAAAGCTGTCGCGACATCTTGGTGGCGCTTTAAGCGCGAGATGTTTGCGTTTTGGGGGGTCCCCGGTAGAGAAACGCTATTCTAAAACTTTTCGCCGCAATCCTCGCTATTTTGCCGTCCGTAACGCGCGGTGAAGTAGCGCCCGGTATTCTAAAACTCCCTATATTCTCGGCACACGTTTGCTCGTTAAGATAATTTTTTTTAATTCTTTTTTTAACTAGTTGGGTTTGCTTTATCTGTCCTTATGTTTGGATCTGTGCGTAGCATAATGAAAAGTTGCCACTCATTCTGTGTATGGTCCGAGAAAGTGTAGCTTATGTCAACAGAGCACTTATTGAATTCCGAATGCTACTTTCAGTCCCTTGCTTTAGGAAATGTCTTATTGGTCTAGCAGTGGACTAATGTCGTCCAACTCTAAATTGATTACATTGATCATACTTCATTACATTTCAGTAGTTAGACTTCCTTGGAATTCGGTTCATGCAGAGCCAATATTCCTTTGCAGTCAAAATGGTTCAAGAGGATAGCCATCTTTTGTTTTGAAGTTATGGAAGTGGACTGGATGGTATTGTTAGGACAAACTTCGGTCCCCTGACTTTCTAGAATTGAACTGGGTTTACATTTCTCTGTTAGAATTTTTTTATAAAACAATTGTTCCTTTTTGCCTCTTTTTTTCTCTCTTTCATTTTGCAACTGTGATGTGATCTAGCCGAGGGCCGCAGTTATTCCCAAATGAAGCAGCAGCAGTGTGTTCCCAGCTTGCGTCACTTCGATTCATTTCAAGGCATGCCACGAAATGAATGCCCCTGTTCCTACACCGTTGGAAGTGGGACTGACTTCAAAATGCAGTTCGACACAGTGTTTGAGCGGTATGGGACGTGTGTTGAATGACTATGCGGTTTTCACCGGTTCGTGGTTGGTCAACTTGAAACACACCAAGTCCCACCTCCTTCTTCTCGTCTTCCTCTTCCCATTGGTTTGAAGCTCGGCCGGCATTAGTCTCATCCGAGCTCATGCCTTTGGCGCTCAGGTAAACATGCGCGAGGATTGTAATTGAACCCCTCCCCTGAACCACCCTTAAACAGAACAAAATGACAAAAAAGACAAAATTTGTGACAGCGGTGTTCGAGAGAAACTGCCGACTTTTAATTACCCTCCCTGAAACTTTGCAAACATTTCAGTGTGGCTGCAGCTGTGAGGGTGAGGTGGATCCAATATGAAAACTGGACCCTGAAGCGACGCCTTCAGGATGCCGAGAATAATTATGGTAAGTTAGAAATTAACCCACTAGTATACTTCCTAAATATTTGGGCCGGGGGTCGAATAAAAAATTTTAACCCAGTTAATTTGTCACTTTAATTTTCAGGCATAATATCTTGAAAAGAATGAAACTCCAGATGTTCCAATCTGGCTGAGGTAAAGCAACCTTGCAGTGCACCAATGTTTAGACTGAACATTCTTTTGTGTAGCGTCCACAAGGTGTAGCTCTTACATTGAAGTTTTATGAGCTAGTTTCTTCAATGTTTCAACTTTCGGTGTGCCAGCTGGGTAGTGTGTAATTGTGTTTTTATAGCGCAAGCAATATCTTAATCCTGGTGGCAGGACGTTTCGGCTAGCAGTTGACATGGTTGGACAACGGTGTGCATGCTTGCTTTCTATGAAGCTGCCAATGAAGCAAAATACCAGCATGTGCGGATTGTCCATGCATTTAATTTTTTGTTTGTTGTTTGTTTCAGACTACATGTGCTCTCAGTACAAGGGGGTGGCCCTCCAGGCGCTGACAACCAGCATGTCGTCTCTGCTGGGCTGTCGAGGCAGATTTAAAGGGTAAATATTGCAGCTGCAGTTTTTTCTATTCTGTCCCTGCTACACTTGAGTCGTGCGAATTTCTCTGCATGCTTGGTCTTTTTTTTTTTCGTGGTACTGTAAACTTTTGTTATAGTCCGTTGCAATTATAGAAAACACAAGCCTCTCCCACAATTCCCTTTGCTCGCCATGATTGGCGGTGTCCTCCCGGCTCTCCTCCTCTCTAGTGTTTGCTTATTAAAAAGAGTGAAGGGCTTTGTGGGAGGGGCTTCTGCTATTCTAGAGTTGCAACAGTCTATAGCGCGACCTCGGTTAATTTAATCATTTCGAAGAGTCCTAGCCGGCACCCATGCATTTTTATGGGAAGGACTCTGCATCATATTTTGAACCGAGAAAATGACCCCACGAACAGGAAAGCACGGGCCTTCTGCTACAAAATTAACCGGACCAAACTTTGTTTTCAAGATCAGACCGGAAAAAGTCGACTCCTGTCTTATTAACGGCGAGTGACAGAAATCCTGTGCTAGTCTCGCCACGTTGGGAAGCTAATGCTATGACCCCCATCTTGATTTCTTTGATGCTTGTTAGGGCTCTTTTCACATCTGGTATTTTCAATGTTCTTTGGCCAAAAGTGAGTGGCACGTCACCATAAGTTTCCAGAAGAAAGCGGTCGCATATGCAGAAATTTCTAGCAAGTTCGTAGCGCAGTGGCGCTTCGTCGCAACCGAGGAAAAACTCTACGGTATTGTTGGTGCAAAACATTAAGCCTCACGACTAGCAGCAACTTAATCGTGGATATACTGCTCCATACGGCGTTTATTTGAGCTCTACTCCACACAAAAAATTACAGGGCCACTTAGGTATCCCTTTTGTGGATTGAATGCGAAAGCATTGCCATTCCTAACGACACTTCCTTTTTTTCCCTCTATTGTTAGGAATGGCAATGCTTTCGCATTCAATCCATGTAGCGATACCTAAGTGCCCCCGTAATATTTTTTTACGTTACATCATATGGCGTCACACATCATGGTATGTCATGTCGTCACGTGAAGTGTGATGTCATTGAACCGAGGACATATTTTTATGCCCATCTTTCGGGCACATCAACGCCGACGCCGTCTTTTGCCGTAATGGGACAAGCTTCTTTTTGAGGGAGAGTAAAGCCGCATTCCGAAGCGGCTGAGATAGCACAGCAGCTAGCATGCCCGGCTCTCACACAGCAGCACCGGGTTCGAATCTCAGCCGTGGAAGCACATTTTATTCTTTCTTTTATTCCTCTGTTGGCATTTGGTACCACTCGGTTAACGCCACCGGACGCCGGATTTTCCGCTCCATAGACATATAATGCTTTCGCATTAAAAAGGCACATCCAGTCAGGATTGTGCCTTTTCGTGTGGTAGAGTCGTACAGCTGCCCACCACTTCGAAAATCACAACTAAAGTATGAGGGGGCACTAGTGATCACCAAATCAGGTTCACGCCATTCATAGGTGAAGGATCCATTTGGGTGCACTGAAGATTTGTGTGGGCATTTTCTTTAATTGATTCATTGGCTCGTCTCGCCGTCCTGCACCTCGTTAGCTCTAATGGGCAGGATGTACAGCTCGGCAGACTCGTCGGCTGAATCCTCCATGTGTAGTTTAGCATTGTCCTTGTGCTGCTTCAAGTAGGGATGCATGCGAACAGTGCGCAAAACACATGCCCCTTGCCCACGCTTCAAACTTCATTGCTGGTCGCGGCGAAATAGCCAAGTGACGTGCCGTCATGTTTGCCCTAAGAAGTTTGTAAGACACTTTGAATGATGTTGTAATATTGCGTTGTAAGTCACACAAAAGTTGCGACAATTATGTTTTGTTAATACGGATTTCTTCTCGGGTTTTATCACACGCAATTTTTTATCGTAAGTTTTGCTTTTTGAATTCGGCCTCCGATGTCTCGATCCTCCCAATAATTCAAACTTCGTGTATTGCATAGATTGTGAAAGCTGCAGTTGACACACACCCATTCGGAGCATGGCTTTATGATCCACATATAACTCTATTACCGTTTCCTTCCTGTCCGGTGTGATTAAAAATACTTCAAGATAGTAAACAAACACTAAAAAAATACACAGGGACAAGGAGTGGACATAAAACACTGGCGCCAGTGTTTACCACCACTTATTGTCCATGTGTTTTTTGCGGCACTTGTCTACGATCATGAACCAATTGGCCCGAATTGCCATATTAATTCTTCGAGATGCTTATAAGTCATAGCTTCTCTATGTTGAAATTTGGTAAACTTCATAAGCGACAACATCTGCTTGCTTATCTTTGGTAGACCTTGTCAAAAGCCAAAATAAAAGACTGCAATGCGGCGGCAAAAACAGTGAGAGATTGGTTCTTGCAGACTCGGGGGCAAAATATACTTTTGCACCATGGTGTTCCTGACAATGTTATCAGTGGCACTTAATAAACTATCAAGGTAGTGTGTAAATTAAGTGCCTGGATGAGCAAAAATGTAGGAATTTTAAATGTGACTTTCCGCATTTAAGGCTGGTTCACACATACAGTGCAGCGCTAACTCAGCCCTGTTAAGGCAACGAGTCACTGCTACTTCCATGGCTTGTATCGTGTGTTCTGAGTTGCCTACTTTCATACAAAGAACTGATGTCTTGGTTTGTAATACTGATTCAGCGCTGAGGTAGTGCTGCTCTGTGAACAGGATACCTTGCTCGGACATTGAAGTTTAGATAAGCAGATCAATGTGTAACTGTGCATCTTTTTCTTTATAGGTTACCAGTACTCCCGTGGACACGAAGGCAGTACAAGGTCCCCCATGGACATGAAGGCAGTGTACCATATACTCGAATTTCACATTTTTAATAAACTAGTTATTACTCCTTCCCACGGTTTTATGCAGGCATTTTCTGAACCCTGCATGCATATATAGGCATACATATAAGTGACACACGCACTCACTTTTCCCTTCCCTCAAAACAGCGGTTACATCCGGACCACATGTCATGCAACCTATTGCCGTCTTCCCTCTTAGAGCTCTATCTAGAAACCCATGCTAGGAGTATAATTTCGAATACATTTCATTTGAAAGTCTAGATACACTGCTTTGAGTCTGTTGAAAATCAAATGTATTTTTTTACCGCGTTCCAATTGAGGTTTTGATGGGCCATCTCATTAGGTATATTCCGACTCGTCGGAATATACCTAATTAGATGGCACGTCAAAACCTAAATTACAACGCGGTAGAAAAAAACATTTGATTTTCAACAGAGGCTCAAAGCAGTGTATCGAGACTTTTAAATGAAATGTATTAGAAATTCTTATGAGGTGGCACGGCGAAACCTCAATTGAAACGCGGTGGCCAATAGTTTTCGTAAACTCCTTAGGGACTCGTTACAAAAAATCAATTATTTTTCAACACAGACTCGAAAGGGTGTCAATAGACTTTCAAATGATATTCATATGAAATATATTTGAAACTTTATGCGGTAGCTTTGTCGAAACTTCAATTGGAACGCGGTGGCCAATAGTTTTCGTAAACTCCTTACGGATTCGTTACAAAACTCATTTGCATTTCTATTGAGACTCGAAACGATGTAATGAGTAGACTCCATTAACATTCAAATGAAATTCATTAAAATTTTTTGTAAGGGCACTAAACGACTCCGCGACAACGCGTAGACGTAAAGCAAAACCCGGAGCCGCGATTGATCAAAACAACATTAAAGACTGTACAGAAGCGGGAGCGGTAACCCCTCAAGTGTTCAGATAATTACTTGGGAATATTGCGTGGCTTTGATCACCGCGAGATACATTAAAGAGTCGGCTCTGGGAGGCAAGAGGCGGTGATGGGTAGGTAGCAGGGGCCAGCGTCGCCAACACACCTGCCCATGGCTATTCTACCCAATGTGTGCGCTCAAGTGGGTCCTCTATCCGTACCGATTTTAAAATGACTTCCTCAACCTACCCCACCCTCCCCTACCCTCCTGCACACTAAGTTCCACCATAAGCTGACGTCACGGCGTAAGCGGCGTGCTTGTTGGACCTGTCATGTGTTAATCTTTTGCCACGTGATCACGTTCCTCCTGACGATATATACTCACGCGCAAAAAGTAGTTAGGTCATAGAAGGGAGGCGAATGATTGTTCCGGCCAGCGCATAGATCCCACCCTACTGTTAGCTTATAGTGGTGAACGAAGTACGTCCGTTGTCCCAGAAGCGGCAGCACTGATGCGTCCACCGACACCACTCCGTGTAGCGAGACCGGGAGCCTGGAAAGCGTTCTTCTCGCTTTCCGTCTTGCTACTTGAGAGGCTCGGCGGTGCCTTTCTTCTTTAAATTAGATCCTTCAAATTTTGTTGGAAAATATATAATAATTGCAGCTCTTGTGTTCGGCTCTCCTGTTGGCGTCATTGAGACTCACCTGACGCCGCTGCTGTTTTTCGGACGCCGGTGGCGTTGCGCCTCCAACGATAACAAACTTGTTTGGTTGCGCTTTTATAGCCGGTGTTTTGTAGGGGTGGGGCACACGGTGATGTGTGGTTGTGTGGGAGAGTTTGCGCCTTAGGCTAGTTGGGTCCGTCCGCGCATTTTGAAGTGGGGTTGACGCCGGCGCTGTTTGTCTTTAGATAGAGTGGAGAGTGCCATTTTTTTTTTTTTGGAAAAGTCGGGTTTTCGGAAGTTTACGAGGGAGCTTGGTTTCGTCAACATAGAGAATTTGATATTGCGTTCGTACACTGTTTAGAGCACTTATCAGTGCTTGGATTACTCGAATTTTAATTATAGCTTTCTTTCAATTGAGGGTATTAGGGGCAAGAGAAAGAAAGCCATTGATAATTGCGCGTTGAAAGGGAATCTCCTCACCTTAAAGGAGAACTCCGACGCCTTCTTTTAGTCCCGAGTTGCCGGAAACGCGCAAACAAACATCGCTAAAACAGTTACCCAAATAATTGTCCACCATGTTCTCGCAAAGTTATTGAATTTCAAAGTTTGGTCCTTACTGTGTTTTTCCGAGTGAAAGACTCTACTGGTAACAATTAAAAAGTCACGTCAGTGGAAGGCATGAGTTTACTCCTTGAACTGTATACCTTGTTTTCAACAAATTAGAAGCACTTTCAAGTCAAATGAATGCTTTGGAAGCTCGCTCTAGCACACAGGCAGCAGCCGAAAAGAAGTGCCTGGCAAAGTCCATTTTTAGACTGCTCCGCTCGACCTGGAATCCTTTCTTTCACTGATGTCACGCCAGTAAAAAGTGCGGGAGAATTTGTAGATTGCTGGGACTTTATATTCACTTGCCGATTTTGCAATAACTGTTATGAATTTTACAATAATAAATACCTTACCGGAAAAGGTAAAGCCTGTATGCCTGAAAGTATAATTAGCTGGGGTAGCTCGAAAAATCGCCGAAAATTCCTCTAATTAACATAGCACACGGACATACTGTTCCGGCGCTAAACAGCATACATAGCAAAAATGTAGTGATCGCCCCACAAAGACAAAATAAAAGATAATTCACAAGCAATAGGGAAAATATTCAAGCTATATTCAGTTTGCTCAACCAAAAAAATTACTATTCAAGAAGCATTGGTTACCAATGCCGCAAGCAACGAGTTAGCTAGTCATTAAGATGCGCATAGAAAACACGAACTTTACAAATTAAATAAATAGCAAAAATATTTCTACAACACAAGGTGTTGCAGGTGTTTTGGGAACCCGGATTGAACGGAACCTTTGTGGACCCTAAACCGTTTATCGCTATTATAGTTGTGTTTTTTTTTCGTTTTGTTTTGCAACTTTATCATATAGGCATATACTATCTTAGAAGAACCATATGCCTGAGGTCCTCTTTTCTTAACAGCAACGTACGACAAACGCTACTTGCAAACAAACTAATCTACTTTGTTAGCTACATTTGACACGATTGGGGTGACACACTGACTGCGGAAGAATATGTGTGTGTTTGTATGCACTAAAAGCTGTAGAAATTATGTCGGTTTTCACGAAAGTTTTTAGGTATTGTCGCGAAAAATACAAATATTGTGGTCACGCTAGTATAAGACGAGGCATAAAATATATTAATCTATTTGTAAAGGGAAAATATCAGCGAGCCTTTCCACCATTTCTACTGAAACGCTCCACACGTCGAGACGTTCGGCAGCGGCTTCGTATACGAATATCCGTTAGCCCACATCAGGTTTTCTGATAGTCTGGGAAACACTGACCTTCTGGAAAAAACCTCCAGTTTTTGCAACCAATTTCGCACTGCGGTTGGGTATCATATACGGTATTCGTCGATTTAAAATCGTTGTCCGTAAAGGCTCGTTTTTTCTTCTTCTCTGTTTACCGAAAAAGGTTAGTCGTAGGGTAAGTCGGAACTCTACTTTGGGAGTTGCCACACCCCTCACTTGATATTGATCAGCAATTCCCGGTGAACAATCCGCTCGTGAGCGGTGTTTACAAAACTGGGGGAGCTTTTTTGTACTTCTGGGGAGGAGTTAACCACAATTTGTAATAAGCATTCACAGTCTTTAGACAAGTATGTTCAAAATAAATAAATGTCGTACATTGAATCGTACACATATGACACGATAAAGTCTGAAATTTTCAGTTTCATTTAAGGTGAAACTCGCGCACTGACACGCCCGTGAATTACTAAGACACGTCATAAGGAACAAAAAGCAATTTTTTTCTCCATCTTTACTTGTTTTTGTTTTTTTATCACGGCAGTTTTCGTACAGTAAAATGCACGTTCACACCAGGCATGAATGATATCTACACAAACTGTATGAACAGGAAGTATAAAACCTCTACGATTTATTTATCCAAGACATACTAATCCCAAAGTCTTTAAGCAAAGCTGTATTCAATTAAACAACGAAACCTAAATGCGCGGCCCATTTTGGGAATTTTAAAAGCATATATCCACAAAGTTTGGTACCGCCGCGCTGGTTTCCAGTCCAATTCCTTTTTTTAACCTCCTTTAACATCACCCACCCAACACCTCCTAGAGCAAAGGCCGCAGCGCTCGGAGTCGGAACGTCACAGAATCACGACGAGTGGGCCAACCTGAGAGGAAGGATTCTCCGCAACACATATTTTCCTTTTTTTCTTCTCATATGTGTTTTCCTGAGGACGCCAAGCGGCGCATGCTCCGGCCTTTTTTGTTTTTGTTTTTAGCTTTCTACGAGCCCAAGTTTCTCCAAGGGCAGTTGCGCAATGACAATCTTTACCTCCTTTGCGCACGGCGGCTTGCACAAGACTAGCAGCGGGAGTGCGCGAACTGCCCTAACCGTCTCTTTTGTCTTTTGTATTTGGTGTGCGTGGCGGTTAACGCGTGGTGGTTGTCAAGTTACGGGCGGCTTTCGGGCTAGCCATGCCTCATAAATGCTTTGTCCCTGAATGCCACGGGAACTATGAAACGTTGTCGAAGACAGTGTTTGTGTTTTAAGTTCCCAGAGGATTAAGAACTGCGAAAAGTATGGGTGTGGGCGATTCCTCGAAAAGAACCTGGTTCTATCGACACATACCAGGGTGGTTCTATCGACACATACCATTTTTTTTAATTATTGAATTTATTTCGTTGAATTTTACGCTCACGTGGCAGCTAAGGCGACGAGCGCAAGCTTGCTCTCGCTTTTAATTTTAGAAACGTATCTTTGTAGCACAAGCTCCCGTTTTCAAACCCACGGTCAGGAGTCTGTAGTCTTCGCTCTACGTCCCCCTGTTGTTTCTACATCTGTAGAGCATATTATTTAAGGAATCAATGAAATCGTCGAGGTCTCGAAATTTGAAGACAATTTTAACATGGACGCCGAACAAAGGAACGCGACTCAGAGACGACTTTCAAGAACCAGTGACCTCTGCAGAGGACGATCCCAAGGTGCGTTTTTTCTGCAGTCTTTTTGACTGGCTGGACGCCTGGCTTGACGTATGGGGGAGGAAGAACCTTACCAGTGGCACGCTAACCAAGCAGACTCGCGGAGCACTCCGTCAAACAACCCGTGCACTTCTAGAGATCATCGAATACTGCTTCACTGAACACGGGCTGAACTACGTCCTGCTGGGAAAGATTCAAACTGATAGCTTGGAAGACCATTTCGGGAAGTACAGGCAGCTGGCTGGCTGGCAATGTCACATATCTAAAAGGCAGCTTTATGAAGATGAAAAGAAGCTGCGACTGCAGATTACATTGCCGACAATCCCATGTGAAGACGAGCGATGGGAGGAGCTTGAAAAACAGGTAGACAGGCCATGGCCCGGCTGCAACATAGTATAGTTACAGAAAAGGCGGTGTCACAAGCAATCAATTAAACCCTCCCAGTCCTAGTCTACGTGGCAGGGTCCGCCGTTTATGCCGCTTTGAAAAAGCCGAAATGTCATAAATGCAGGGCGGCGCTTACTAAAGAAGATAAGACGGCAACAGTTTCACTTGCGCAGGAGAACTACTCTCCTCTCAAGGAATTGGATCGAGGGGGCTTCTTATCGCACCATGTTCGCCATTAATGCCGTGACTCACAGTTACGTTGTTGCTCAGGAACTCTCCAAGCAGGCAGAGTTTCTGAAGGTTCCGATCCAGCGTGAGTTCGTCACCGAGCTTACAGTGGAACTGATGTCTACCAACGAGACTTCTGACTTCGACGCATCTGAAGGACACACAAGTGAGCTCGTGTAGAATAACTTGTTCTGGTGCAGCACGAACATTGTGATGAGAAACTATTGTGGAAGGGTGAACGAAAATGTTATGAGGCTAATTAAAAAAAATAAAAATAAAATGTGAAACCCTAAAATCTAAATAATTATTTTATATTCAATGCAACAGTTGTCATAGCTTTATTATTGCGAAGCGGCATTAAAGTCTACATGCCGTACATGTGCCATGTCTTGGTGTCGCGAAAGCTACAGACCGGCATCTAAGTTGCTTGTGTTTGATTTGTGTAAAGATGGATACAAGAAGAAAGCACGGATACACGAGAATATACAATTTGAAGCTTTCAAAGGTGAGAGAACTTATATTCACAGAATCTATTCGTAGTGTGAATGAACGCGGGTAGATGTGTGCATGAAGTTCCCACAGCTGCATGCGTTCCTTACTGAAAATTATGCTTTAAGTTTGCTCAGTTTGCCTGCACTCGGTTAAATCAAAACTTTTGCAGTTCGATCTAGGCGGCGTTTTTCCCTATTGTTTGTGCCTTTTCTGTGTTTAATACTTCGTCTTCGTGTTTCAGCCTCGGATTACTTACTTTATTATAAACATTCCCCAGTTCGCCTGCAGTCTTGTTTTTGTTATCATATGTTTACTTCTGGTAAAAAGTACAGTTCAACACATTGCATTTTTTCGTGCTCCAAAAGTCCACAATTTTTTAATAATCTTCTTTTCATTAGCTTCACAAACGAATTCATTAACCACACATGTCATCACCAACTTGATTGTTGCTGTTAGGCATTTTGGCGGGTCCCATCACTTACAATAACGTTTCAGGGCATTTATTTTTGTTTGTTTGTGTCTTCTCAATCCTGAAGATAACTAAAGCACCCAAGATTTGGATGCCTAAAACGAAAACCCATCTCTCTCAAAACGTCGTTAACCTTGTTCATATATAACAATAATTGTACGTCCTAATATGCTGCCCGTGTAACAAAATATGTTTCCCAGTTGTATAGAAATTTAGAAATCCTGTATTACCAATTAACAAACGTTTCGGTCAATAAAGAATGTCATTCTACGTCGGTAAATCTATGCGCTACGCATTCAGTGCAGCACTTTTCCGCGGCGCTCGCCAGCCGACTCGTCTGACGTCACCGGAGGAGCGCTGTGGCCTTCAGCTCTAGGTAGTGTTGGCTAAACTCTCTCCCCCTCTCCCATATTCTCTGCTATAATTATTTCAAATGTCAGGGAGAAGGAGGGGACGGGTAACTGCCCCCTCCCTTTCCCCCTTCTTCCCATGGGGTGCAAACTTCGGGATGCCATAAATAAATGCAACCCCTTATGGCTGCCATCGCATACAAAGGAAAAAAAAGTAGAGAGCGAGAGAGAGGGATGTGGTTTACCTTTCTTTTAAGTGTTTATCAGAGGGACACGAACGGTTTTGGATGGTTGCGGCTGAGCGAGCTAGCAATGAGTGCTGCCTTAGTGTTCGGTTGGGACTCTTGTTCCATCGGCAAGAAAGGAAGTCCAGCCAACTAAACTAAGGGCACTTAGCGGGCTGTTTCCTCTGTTTAAACACTGCTGACTTTACCTTTAGCTTTCATTCTTCACAGGTGCAGGAACACGACCGATTGACGTATTCGGTGATGCGAATCGACGAAGCGGACTCAAGTGCCATAACTGTGGTGTTGGAGGACCACTTCTTTGAAATGACGGATATTGTGGCTGGTGCAGCGCTCGTTCTTGCACTGCGCTGTGTCCACGACATTTCTTACCGTCAAAAAGCAAGCCGGTCACTCGCAGTGATTGGGCATTTCATAGTCCGTGTTGGCTTTAGACTTGTTCACAAAGATGAAAACTTGTTAGCCAGAGCAAATTTAGTGTGCCCGTTTTGCCTCTGTTGCCATGTGCTGAAGTCAAAGTCTTGGTTATTAAGCTCTATTCTACTGTTTTATTTCTATGCTGACTTTTATATAGGTAGAGGTTTTGGTTGAAAAGCAAGGAATCAAGAATAAAGTGACAATATAAAAAGCAACCAAAATAAAAACATCAACAAAGCCGTGTGATTCACAGAAGCAAGAAGAGCGAGAAAGGCCAGTCTGTGAGAAACTCGGAGCTTGAGTGGTCATCTATAGGACAGTGGGCTTTACGTAACACGCTGAACCAATGATCGAAACGGGTCTTTTGATTTCATAGTCGAGAGTGACTGAGGAGCAGCCGGCCTTAAGGTAACATAACCTCAGGAAAGTGACTCATTTCTTTTTGCATAACGTAGCGTGCAGCTTCTTCTTTCG
Source organism: Ixodes ricinus (assembly GCA_037355805.1). Taxonomy (NCBI): domain Eukaryota; kingdom Metazoa; phylum Arthropoda; class Arachnida; order Ixodida; family Ixodidae; genus Ixodes; species Ixodes ricinus. The sequence continues at coordinate 33,056 of JAZHYW010064519.1, forward strand.
AACACATTACCGAGAAATTAGTTTTGGGGTGGTCGAAACAACCCTTGAAAGAAATACTCGAGACACTTTAGTCAAGAGTCAAGCCGGAAACGTAATGATTTTCTTCGGTACTCAAGAACCTAATTCTAATGATGACACACGAAGAAAGCATGAAGAAAAAAGTCAGCGGTGTAAGAAAAGAAAAAAGAAACTAACGGAGAGGGAGCGAAAAGCAGAAAGGAAAGGGAGAGAACGGGGGGGGGGGGGGGGGGCGTCGGGAGTGCTGCTCAGGCTGCCTTCGATCGCAGCGCGTGGCGTCCCGTTCTCCTCTCTGCCGCAGGGCGCCTCGTGTCGCTAGCTTCGCCCTACCACAATGGATTGCAGAAAGGCCGTTCTGGCCTTTCTGCGATTTCCGTTTCCTCGAAGCTCTTGTGTTGTCGAAGACGGCGATGTTTGAGCAGACTGAATCGTCTGAAAAAGATAAGTGAGCTTCTGCGCGCCTTTATGCTCGCGGTTTCAGCCGTCCGTGCAGCCGCAAAATGCTATCTCGGCGCGCTGGAGCAACAAGAGGACTCGCCGCATCTCGCCGGCCGAGACTCCCGTGCTGGCCCGTGATGCTTCCTGGACGAGGAGCTTCGCTTCCGAGAATGGCGGCTCAGTGGCCAGCCTGTCGACTACGTCGTTGCCCCTGATGCCGGAGTGACTTGGAAGCTACTGAAACAGGACCTCTTCGTATTGTCGTTGAAGTGATCGCTCGACGACCTGGGCTGCCTGCAGAAGGAGGTTGTGTGCCCCTGTGCTCCGTTTGATGTTCGCGAGCGAGGACTTAACATCTTTAAAATCATTACCTCTTGTTTTCCTTAGTCTCCAGCGTCGTGAAGTGTGGTTTAGTGGTTCTATAAAAGTTCGCGAATTGTGATTGTGGCGTCTGGTGACTGAGTCTATTTTGTAAATATCGGGATATCCATCGTTGGAGTACGCTGTTTTCAACGTAAGTACGCTCTTGTGAAGAGGGAGGTTTGTTCGTCGTTAATGAGCATGTCACCCTCCTGTTGCGATATGCTGAATAGCTGCATAGTAGGTTGTGTTGCAATTTGCGGATAAATTTCGCGTTCTTACGTGCACACTGAATAGCAGAACTCAGTAGTGTTAATTTGACCTCTAATTTTAGTTTACTATAAATTGAATGAAGCTACTTTGAAAACAAACAACAACACTAACAGTGCGGTTGGACATGCATACACTTCTGTCATGACTTGTAGCGAGAAATGTGACGCGTGCTCGATAATGCGATAGACATTTTGTCTGGCTTTTTATATTCGTCGCTCCAAGCGTAATCCAAATTCATGTAGTTTGTCGCGCTTTAGTACTGCTTCTGGAAACTGTTCTCAGGCTGCTTGTATCAGGTTTCTTCTTGCAATTGTTGACAAATAAGTTTTTTTTTCTCTTGTTTCGTAGTTTGCAAAACACAACGGAATTCACATATACCTTCTCTATTGTGCCATGTGTAAACGGCATCCTTGTTGTATTTTGTGCGTTTCTCAAAAGTGAGCGCGAAGGCATCGTATTAGTGAAATATGCAACTGAGAAATTCGTTGAAAACAAATTGGAATCATTGAAAGAAATTCTTTTGATTACAAGCAATCAAGATGCCTTGATTCGTATTCCACTTTTGCAATTGTTTTTACATGTGTTTATCGTTTTAACAATTCAATTAATATAATTTTTTTTATCTGCGGACTTTTGTTCTTCAATAAATACTGTATCGTGCCCAGAAAGCATAGTGTGTAGAATACGAAGTATCAATTTCTTCATCACTAGAATTATACTAGTTGCACTGTAGCGTGACTTAAAAGTACACCTTTAGTGCGTCACAAGGGGTACAGCGTGCTTCATACTACTAACTGCTCTTCACGCACAAGGCACATTTAGAAAGTCGTGTTGAGAAGGACAATATAAACAAACTTTTTTTATTAAAAAATGGACTGAATTAGAGTAAATCGTCATGCTCACGAATTTTGCGTGGGAGACTGATCAGTAGGATCGGGAGAAAGTAGCGTAGGTCAAGGTCGTCATCTCATTCGTGAACTGGGACCACCTTGGCTACTCAACAGTCATCTGGTAATATGCCTTGTTTCAAAGGTTTGGCAGATATTTTGGCAAGAAGAATAGAGGAGTACATTTTAGTGTGTTTTAGGAAATTAGGACGTACACAGTCTATACAAGAGGATGAGGAGTGTTTAAGTAAATAAATTATGTTTACAATACTTTCACAGTGGGGGAATTTTGAAGGGATCCATCAAGCACTAATTATCAGACTAGTAGGTTAAAAAGAATCGCAAATGAGTTCAAAAACATATATAAACACAACGACAATATCTGGAAACATTGTCGCATTCCTCAGTAGAAGTAGTCACCATCCCCAGCTCTATGTTTTAAAGGGGTATAATTGGCATCATTGTGGTTACGTAAACATTTTAGGGTTATTGAATAAAAAAATTATATGCACAGAAATAATGTAACCTTGGCATTACTAACAGTGTTCATGTAAGCATCCGTGTCAATATGGTCTGCGTCCCATCATTAATCTGTGGTATCACAATTTGCAGCTCGGAACGAACTTTTTGTCTTACTCCTCAGCCTTCCGATTATACTGTTAAAGCATGCTGCTTTTTAGTTTGAATATTCTCTTCTCAGTAGAATATGCTGCTCAAGGAGCACCAGTTACTTTCAGTTTGAATATTTTGCTGTTATCGTTAACATAACGCCTGGGAAAACTAAGGAGATAACGTCTAAAAACAGAAGTAATGTCAATATTAATTGCATTAAAGTTCGCTTTGCTGGGATCTCAAATAGTTCTAACAGTTGTGCAAAAATAAGACACAGATATATTAACATAAACGTGCAGCCGGCAATTGTCGCTGACGTCAGGTAGGTACAATATGCAGGGTGTTTCTTTTTCATGTGACATATTTTCTTCAAAAACGTAGGTGACCCATACATGGGTAGTGTATTCACTGTGTACTTAACGCGCTCGGCGGCAATTACACAGGAAAAGTATTCATCACGATACGTCGGCTAATTAACTCAAATTGCATACAACATTTTTAATCATTGTTTTTATGCGTCATGTTCCAGTTGCAGTTTTAAAGCCCATCACTAGTGATGGTTACCCCGATTGTCTAATTTTCTAAAGAGGCAATTATATTTGAAATATTTAGCGCTGTGTTTTTTTTATTGTTTATCGAAAATTTAAAAGCGCGCGCGCAAAGCGCAGTTTTGTTATAAACCAACGTTATTAGATTAGCCCTGTTACCGAACTGCTCATAGACGCTGCTGGCACGAGCAGTACGCCCCTCACTCACCAGGACTCACCTCCAAGCGTCGTTCAACGCACCGGATAGCTGCTGTTGTAACTGCAGTGTATGCTATGGAATGCGTACGTTTCAATCCGTTCGTTTCGATGCGTACGTTTCGATGCGCAGCGTCTAGATGGCGTTCTACCGCACTCTATGGAACACACCGTTTTGAAACAGAAATCCAGATGGCGCTTCAAACGACGGGAGGCGGACTGAAGAGACTGAGGGGGGGGGTGTACCTCCTCCGCGGGAGATCCAGAACTGAGGTTATCTAGTAACGTTGTTATTAAGGTACAAGGGTGATGTACACGTAGCGGTAACCTCTTCTTTATCTCGGCAGCGCCTGGTTTCTGTAAGCTGTTTTGAACCGTAGTTAAACGCGCTAAAAAGACGAACACGAAGCGAGAAGACAAACACGAGCGCTACTAAAAACAGGAATCGGTGACAGCTCCGAACGGTTTCACCTTCAGACCAGACGCAGCCGACGCTACGAAATGATTGGTCCAATCAGACATCGTAAACATCGCTCCATCATTGAGTCTGTCATGTTTCTGTTCGTATCCCTTCGTCACTGAACCAACCATAAACGGAAACATCCCGTGACTCGCGCTAATGAAGCTGCTTGAGTGGTCCCATTAAGTTGCAGCGTCGGGTGCCTACGGACTTATGCTGAAACGAAGTATGAATAAGGAAAAAGAGTCGAGTCACTCTTCTCCGCATTCCTTAGGGTGCCCAAGCCTAAATCACGAGGCACGCGCATCTATGCCCGCCCTCTTACAATCGGTGACTTTCATGCAAACACGTATGGATGAATATTTCAAAGACCCTTGCTTTTCCGCAAATCGTATACATTGGTCTAGCCATTATTAGTGATTGGATTCAAAACTGCATTTGGAACCAAACTTTTCAACACCAATATTTAAAAATTAATTGATTAACTATTAGATAATTTGCCGACGGATCGTGCAGAATATTGCCCCATATAAAGCCCACTGAGACTGTTAAATACGCAGTGAAGACAGTACCTATGTGAGGGTCACTTACCTTTATAAAAGTTTGCTGCAAAGAAATACAAACACCCTGCATTGACACTGAAATATAAACATAATGTTAACCAAAGTTTTATTTTTTTAAATAATATTTCGCAGTAAACTGAACGTCCATATCAAAACACAAAGAAGTTTCTTAAGACGCCTAAACGTCCAAGCTAGTCATACCCGATTAATACAAGAGTGTAAAGTTTGATCCGACACATCAAGTATATCTTATTGATTCATGTTTGGGTGGTTTATAAACGTAGTCTATTTTTGCTTAAACTTTAAACTTGTATTTGAATTGCGTTGTATTTATATTTCGACATTGTTTAATGCCTTGAGTCAACATGTCGCTCTTTTTTTAACAATTTCTATGTTATAATGTGGCTCTAGTTCCAAGCTACTGATCTAGCGAGAGCTGTTAATATATAAATAAATAAATAAAAAACCCAATTCCCACTAGGCTCAGAATTCTAGATAAGTCTATATTTCTGGTCGACTGGAGCACGATTAAAATACACACTCGTGTGTTGGTAAACAAACACAAAAAGACCCAGAAGAACTGCATAACGATGGTGTTCATGGTCTTAATGCTGACGATTTGATCAACACCGACGGGAAGTTTCATATTTCAACTGTGCATCACGTTCTTCGAAGGTCTGTGCCTAGTTCCAGTTAGTCCGAACCTTCCAGCCGTAGGTTTTATGAACGGAGTGAGCGTTCGACTAGAGCGTTAATAAGTCACTGCGGAATTTCTCCACTACACTGGGCTAATTATTTAATCTCCCGACTCTATTTCTCGCTGAGTATACTCCTTTAGCCGTGACTGTTTTACGAGTGCGTTGTTAGAACCTCGGCCGTTATTTGATTCCATGCACGGTTAGAACCGCGTTTTTCTGGAAGCCTTGTCTTCACCCCGGGGTTAAACAAAATTCATCGGGATACTTTACATTTCTCGGTCTGCTTTTAGCTGCTTTCTCTAAACACCTCTTCATTATTCTGCAGCCTTCTAGAACTACCTTCCTTTGCCCCGCGACGTGTATTTGTAACATATGTATGTGCGTGTGTTGTTACGCGCTGCGTACGTTTGTGGGCGTGTATTTGTTTGAGTTATAGTGTTTAATCATCATCTCTTTTATAATTATTACTATAATTTTATTTTGTTTTTATTTTATATATTTTGTTTCCGTCTTATCTTCATTGTAGTACAAAAGAGCTGACTAGGACCAACTTCCGGTATAACATCGGTGTCTTTCTGTGATCAGCACCAATAAATCAATAATTTACAACCAGCTCGGCCTCCTGTTTGCATTCCAATTTGATTTCAGAGAATGTCCTTTCTTCAAATTTCACCATGTCGTTTTGTTTTTGTTTTCAAGCTGGATGTTTTTTTTTCCTGAAACATATGTAACCTTCTTTCCATACAGTTATCGCATCACAACTCTACCATAAAAAAATTATGGTTCCCCTTGTTTTTTTTTGTTTAATTACTGCAGATCCTTCTCTCCTCTTATTTGCTGCCATTATGGTAGATTCTGCAGAATTTCTCTTTATATATTTCATTTCTGTTCTCCTTGCAGCCATTCAAACTGTCATTATATTAGTAGCGTTAACCATACGTTTCTTTTCTCCTTTTTTGTCAATCGTTTACGCGCATCCTTATATTTATGCAGGCTCATATACTACAGAAACGATAAATTTAGTTTCTTCTTCTGTGGACTCCCAAAAGCCTGGTTATTCCTTGGAGATTACTGCAATATTTCTCGTTCAAAGATAATAATTTATTCTATGACTGCTTCTACTTTTGTTTCCGCTGCTTCTTCTACTTGTATTTTCTTTTATTTTTTCACCTCTGCGTGTTCGCATTCTACTTTTTGACAAAACAAACTCATCGTACTTTACCCTAAATCAACGGCTGACACCTTTTTGTTTCTTCTCCCTTAACTTGAATAATTTCGGTAGTCATTTTTTAACCCCACGCACTATGAAGTCTTAAGCGATTTTCTGTACGAACGCCCCTTCTAGCTCCATGTTCATACACCCCCGTCTTGGCGTTATGCTCTGTGAATGTTAAATATAATTAGCTTTCGCTGACGACAAGCCTGTGGGCACGATGATACTAATAAGTAAGTACTGTATATAGAAGAAGGCGTAGAAAATCACTGGCGATAAAATTGAATATATATAAATATTAGTAAAGTGCATATGGCGGGACGATCAGGCTCAAGACCACACTTTTGTACTGTTCCTGTGACAGAGACAGAAATCTTTATATGTTCGGCGTCTGACCCACAGATATCTTTACTTCTTCTAAATTGTGCCTCGCCAAGCCAATTCGCCGGCGTCTCTCCATCTCTTCCATGCGTTGTGCCACATCGATCAGTATGTTTCTACTTTCAACCTTAGTCCCCGAACTGCTACCTTCCAGTTCATTGCCTTTCGTAGAAATCAGCTTCCTTTGCAGAGTCTGAACTGTAAAAAAAAAAAAATGTAAAATAAGTATTGATTTTTCTAATTCCTTCATTTATTATAAATTTTCTCCTTGAATAAAAGCGCCAAGAACCTAGAGGACAAAGGAACAAACTGAAGATTATTTGACTGTACTAAGTAGCGAACCCATTCGGCACTGTTCCGGAATGCCAAAAGCGGCTTTCACCACAGTTATATTAACTGCGTAGAAAGCTTACAGCTATGAGATCAGCTCTGGCAAACCTCCCCCGTCTTTCCTACAAAAACAAATTAGGTAAACCTTGAGCGGTTTAAAAACAAAATGACCCCGCAATAAACGATAACTTCAAAAGCGTACATTCGAAACTATGGCAAGGACGCCACCTAGTAGCAACTCCAAAATAAAGTAACGCTCGTAACCATCGGTGAGCCTTTACGACGTTTGACAAGAACGTCGACAACAATACTGTGACTTCTCACCAAACTATACCAGTCATCAATAGCTACTGGAGATCCGATGAATTAGGCCAGCCATATTTGTAAACCAATATTCTTTGGGGGAAAGTGGGTATTCCAAAATTGCCAACTCTGAGATTAATTTTTCTCTTTTGCTAACGTGTGTCTTGGGATGACGCCATGTCAAGTGGTTTTGCCTATTTTTGCTATGTACATTGCACTTCTTGTAAACTTCAAGTACATGACTGATTTTCATGGAGGAACACGACAATAGGAAAGGGTACGCGAAACGTTTTTTCCTGGTGGTCGCGTAATGTGCAGCATGGTTGGTGCAACAGTCAGGTGTGCTGACGTAGCTTAATGTCCTCTATGGTATAGAAGAATTTCGAAAACATTTCTTAGCGTTGAAAAGAAACCACAGTTACGAAAACGTGTCCTTCTTCTAAAAAAACCCAATCTGATTCCTCAAAACAAAATCAAGGAAGCATCTACTACTAAAGGACATATGTTTAATTATGATATATATATATATATATATATATATATATATATATATATATATATATATATATTTTAATTAAACAGATCTTCAGTAGTAGTTGCTTCCTTGCTTTTGTGTATATATATAATATATATATATATATACACTTTTAAAATGTTATCGAGAGTCGATGTTTCGGCCTGATGCAGACCTTTGCGAAAAAGGTCTGTCTCAGGCCGAGACGTCGACGAACTTTACGAACTAAATGATAATATTCAGACGGACTAGTTTAGTCACTTCAAACGAGTGCACTTCAACCCGTCGAAACACACTCAAGTATTTTGGCGCTACGCGGAAAGCTTAGTGTCACTCCAAAATTATGGCAATCACGATGGGTAAGTAATTGTAACACTAAATAGTAAAGTACATACGCATATCTTTATAACACGATTCGTCGTCCTATTAAAAACACATTACCACACATCGTTGCGGTAAGCTGAAGAGCTTTAATCCAAATTTAACTCAAATTTGATGATGACTCTGATCATCCTTTAGAAGCCAGACGAATCCAAAATCTAAACATCATACTTTCCATCGCCACAACGAAAATAAAAATATAGATGTGTGTGAATGTGTATGGGCGACTTGTTTCCCAGCGGGTAGATGAGAAATTTAGCCAGTGCAGTACAACCGCCAGCCTGGGGTCTTTGTAACGTGCACCACGGCAGTAGATACACGACCGCGCGCCGGCCACGATGGTCATCCACCCGAAATGGGCAGGAGTGGGCATTAAAACCCAGGGATCCTGGGTTCTGCAGTAAGAGATTTCGTCTCCGCGCCACGAGATGGAAAAAAGGAGGCGCCGCGAGCCCACCCGGCCGCTCTCCATTCGCCACAACCTCAAACATCATGGAGTGTGTGGAGGACACGGTGGAAGAAATGCATTTAGGTGGTGACTCTGGCCGCTCTTCCGCGAGGAGCGAGTTGACCGGGGATCGTGTTCGGAGCTGGCATATAACCAGGAGCTGTTTCCGCTCTCATGATGCACCAGCAGGAAAGGCTACAAGCGCGCGCTCCTTGCTCTGGGGGCACATCTCGGCGGCACATGCTCTCGTGACTTAAGAGGGGCTGCCAACGCTATGAGCTCGCGCGTCTCAGCTTCGCCGCGGTACAACAGTAAGGTGAAACGAAGCATGGTTACTTCCGCGCCGGGCCGCGGAGGGCGCTAAGGTGAGCACCGTGGGTATGAGGTCTCTCCCTCGGCGGCCACCGTTTCCGGGGCGTGTGCTTGCCTCGCCTTTTTCGCGGTTTGGTGGTTGTGTGCGTGGCCAGTGGCTGACTCATGTTTTGCTTTGGTACTGTGTCGATCAAAGGTGCCACCATCGTGCACGAAGGTGAGCCTTAACCTCGAAGAAGAAGTTATGCTATAAGGATGGGAAAGACGTGCTTCGTTCCCAACTGCGATTCAGGGTACCGAACTGTGCAGAGCGAGTGTCCTTGTTGAAAGCTCCATCGAATGACGCTCGCCTGGAGCAGTGGCGTCGTGCAATCCCGAGAGCCGATGAGGTTACTACCTATTCTCCTCATCTCATTGACCAAGTGAAGACCAAGCTTCACAGTCTACTTTGGTCGAAGATCAACGCAAGATGTCCTGACAGAAAAGGCTGAAGAAACCAAGGCCGTGCGACTGCATACTATATTGTGTAACTGGGTTTCTTTAGTGTGAAAATGAAAAAATGAAAAAAAAGCTACACGCTTCCCGCATGCCGATCCGCTTTCAGCATCGACAAAACGCTTCTGCTGAAGCAGCAGTGACAAACGTCAAGAACAGAGAAGGCCTCTATACACCCCAACAAGAACCTTTTCCAGCTACTGAAGAAAGCGGAACAGTTCTTTGTGGAAAATAAAAGCCACCAGACTGTCTACTGGGACACAATCAACAGCGTTCTTGACACATGCACATAACGTTTCCATGCGCTGAACACAAAGGAGAAACAGTTGCCCAGTTGCTCCACTACTACTTCAGCATGCGTGAATGCGATACAACACTGGCAGCATATTACCATGAGTATGAACAAACAAGCTCAAGAAAGGCAGAAATCAGCAGGTGCTGGCGCCTGTCTTAGATTAAGGGCATGGGCGAGAAACAGCAGGATGTAGGAGATTGCGTTCTGGGTAGTATGCAGTGAATTCAGCTTTTGTGCACATTTTACAAAGAAAAGATTTGTCAGGTATTTTTTACAGATGAAAAGTGATTTATGTCCTATAATCGCTACTATTGTTTGACTCTCAGTCACTGTGTCATCATATCAGTCAGTATGTCATCATACTGTGCCATCATTTCAGTCACTACAGTACATGGTAAATATTTTTTTTTCTGCTCACAAGGTCTGTAGGTTCCACAACACTAGTTGACATTGTGCGTATAAACCATTTGTAATAGCTATAACCTTTATGCGCATGTAAAGAATTATTTTGGCCCCACTATGTGAATAGAATTTATTAGAATTTTATTTCAATAAGGCAGGAGTCATGGGTGGAAAAATCACCCGACATACTATAAAGCCACGCAATGTGTGTAAACAATTTACGCAACTGTTACCAAACATGCCTCTTGACAAAACATGCGAGCATGACCCAGCTGTTTAATCTAAATTACTCTAAAATATTGAAGGCCCAGTAGATTATGCCGGGAAGTTTTACATTTATATACGAGTATTTTTGTCATGTTAAGTTATCATCGGAATGTTCCCTGGGCTGAAAAAGACAGGAACCGCAACGGGGGAAAAGACAACCAGTGCCAGTGCGTTAACATAAATCCATCATTTCAGTAGTTACAATAGCCAGGGACCGAGTAAAGAATGCGTTATTTCCCTCTCCACAAGCCCTCTGTACAAGCTCTTCACAAGCTCCCTCTTAAACATGAGCGCCAACTCATCACCCGTGCGCGTGAAGGCGCCCCGCGCGCCGAACATAATATGGTCGTGCCGCGTGAGACAGAAAGTCATCACCTCAATGTAGCTCTTTCCACCGTGGTGGAGGACAAGCTGGGGAGTGATATCCACGGATTCGGGACAGTGGAAACGCGTGGTGGGGGCCATTTTCTCCGTGAGAGCCCTGCGCCTTTCAGAGGAAAGGCAGCTGGAGATGAATGCCGACGCACAGGCAAGAATTTCGAGTGACATCGATCAGCAGCTGTAGGTCAACGCCTCTCACCATAGCCGCCTCTCATCACCGACAGCCTACTTGTCATCGGTCGAGAACATTGCTGCGGAGTTTCCAAAGGAACGAACGGTGGTTCGAAGATGCCTTGCCCTGCTTGGGCGAGCTCCATCGCCAGCGCCTTTCGCGTCTCTCCTGCCACCTTGAGATTCCTGGTGGAGTCTTGCAGGTGCCTCTCGGCCGTCGCTGACCGCCTCGCTAAGGGGCCAAGGCTGGAAACTAGATTAGCCGCCTATTTTTCTACAATGCACTGCTTTCTTGCCAATAGAAAACAAGGTGATCTAGCCAATACTCTTATCGAAATAAGACCAATCTACGTGCAGCATTAGTTTCTTCTATTATTTTTACTTCCTTGAAAATTTCTCACGAGATTGAGCTAACTCGGTCTACCGTGGAGCGAGCGTGTAGTGCTCCCTAGATATCACTTCATCGGAAGTGTGTTCTCTCGGGCAGGGCTGGGGATTGAGCTCAGGATCACTGGGTTCCCAAGGGAGCGTATTCCTCAACCTCAACTCTGGATCTGGGTCTTTTCTTTAGCCAACTCGGCCATCGATGCCCCTCAATACAGGCGACAGCGTGGAAAATTAGGATGTTTACAATTCTCTGCAATGCCGAATTGGAGCGCAGCTCTTAAGGAGAAGAACGGAAGGGTGCGAAGGGGAGGGTAGGCAACTGCTTCCCCTCCGTAACCTCTCATCCTCCTCTGCTGCTCCCATCCCACGCTAAGCGGAAAGTGCTCGCCAAATTTCCCCTGAAGGTTAGCAGGGAAATCTTCCCGCTGAATTGACATGACTTCACATGACACGTCACGTAATATTTTAGGTGTGACGTCACGCGTGACATCACACGGGGTAAAAGATTCCCACTACATTTAGTGGGAAAAAAAATTTTCTCTCCAAACTTAGCAATAGTGCATCTTACCGCCAAATTCAGCGGCAAAATTTTACCTCGTGGTGTCACACGTGACGACACGTGTGATGTCATTTTTGGGAAACATCTCATAATGCAACGCGCGGTCACGCCGGCGCCGGACCGCTCAACCCGGAAACGGTGCCCAGGAGCTGCGCTCTAAAAGAACGTTATATTAATGAACGATTTTTAAGCCAGTTGGATGATTCTGACCGATCATCGCAAGCCCAAGATAAAGAAAGAAGCTTATCCAACTTTGGCGTTCTGCTTCGTCCCACTGAAGTCTATCGAGGAGGCCCTGACACTGCCTAATTAGATTATAATCAGCGTGTTGTCTAGAATAGTTACATGCTGAAACAAAAGTAGGTCATATCTTCTCTCTGCTAACCGAGATAGCCTTTGAATGATTGTCTTTGTCGTCGTCTTTTCATCAATTCTACCGTGGCGCTAATCTTGGTTCAGATCAGCCTAAACTTCAGGTCCACCCCACTATTTTTCTTTTTCTTCGTAATGCCACTCTTCTACTGTCCCTCTCTTTCACGAATTTCTTATTTTTTATAAAACAAAAATTTACGCCACGTTTTTGGTTTCTGTGTTGGTACGTATTAACTGTTGAAACACTCCTATCGATGCCAGCGCACTTGATCGAGTGAAGTGAGTTGGTCAATCTCACTCGAAGCCAAGTGTGTTCTTCAGGAAGCAGCCGTGTGACACACTACAGAAATGACACTAAAGCCGAAGTGCACTTGGTTGGAGGCACTAAATTAGCCCGTCTGACAGGGGTACAACTCACCTGCACAAACCGCATAGGTGTCTCTCTTTACGGATATTTTTTTGAATAAATATGTAATATATATATATATATATATATATATATATATATATATATATATGTATATATATATATATATATATATATACGTGTGCATTTCATTCTTATTATTTCAATCGAGAGGACAACTGTAATACGCAGATATCCAACAACACAAGATAATATTTTATTTTTTGCGTAATTCCACTTTTTGATTTACTACTCTCATACATTATGTGGTATCCCTTGTACACTGGAAGTTGATAAAAAAACGGTGACTGTTCATTTACAATGGTACACGGTTTTTAAGTTCTTTTGTCATGTACTTATGGAAAAACGATCGAAAATTTGACTATCGATATCATCGGAGTTTCTCCGAGAGTATCGATAGTGGACTCACTGGACTGTCAATAGTTGACACTCGATAGTCGGCTATCGATACTGCTATCGATAGTCGACTATCAGTAGTATCATTTATAGTATTATCGATAGTTGACTATTAGCAATAGCAATTGACTACTAGCAATAGTTTCAATCGATAATAATATGAATAGTATTATCCGATCGATATTTAGCTTTTAGTCGACTATCAATACTATCGAAAATCCGCTTTCAGAAAACTATCGAGTACACCAAATTTAAAAAGTAAGATATAAATGGCGGTTTGTTAGTTTTCTTGAACACATGTTTTGCATATTCATGGGGCTCAAAATTAGGCTTCACAATTTAAAACGTCCGCATTTGTAAAACTATTCAATATACTCAGTATTTCTTGTTTGTCTTGGAGCTATTGAAAACACTCGCTGAAGACATTTAGCATCAGGGTTTCTACAAGTTTGTTTCACGCTTGTGTTTTGTTTATTATTCAAATCACAAATATTTCTTTTTATGGCCTTGACAAATGACCGATAAAAATGAGCAATCTGGTGGAGTTCATAATTTAATTTTTCCTTCATTACCTTTTATAGCGAATTCAGTAAATTCGGTTATTAGCTGTTTACAAAAGCACTTTATTTATTTATTTATTTATTTATTTATATATTTATTTATTTATCAATACTACTGATCCTCATTGGAGCATTTTCGTAGGGTGGTACAAAACACAGATGCACAACCATAGTAGAGAGAACTTAGTTATACAGAAGGCAACAAATATATGAAAAAACGGAGTAGATGAGACACGGTATTTTCACATAATAGAGCTCTTCGATATCATTCATGAACTGTGTTAGCGAGTTAGCGCGGACAACGTGCCCGGGCAAACTTATGCTTGGATGCCGTAATAAGTCGCCAGTTTTTGTTCGGTTGAATTTTGGCCGAGTTTAAGAACGATAGCTGGGAAAATACTTACATGTTGGTATAACATACAACTTCAAAATACAGATGCTCGTCACATAATCTATAAATTGGATATATATGATACAATAAATAGAACAGAGATTTCGTTGAGTAAACTTCGAACTAAACATTACCAGATGAAAATATTATACCAAAAAACCTGGTTATTGATGCTTTATTCTTTCCATTCTTCAAATCCAATAATTTTGTCGAAATAACGCCAACTGAATAAAACAAAATTATAAAAACGAAAATGTATTGCGATCCAATTCAAACATCAACAACATACTGAGCAAAACTTACAATCTTCTATCTCAGAGCGACCGCTTCAAAAAATCTTTCCCGCCCCTCCTCGGGTCTTCTATCGACGCGGCAGGAATCTCGTGGACGTCTTAGTAAAATCAAGAAACTACCACTCCCGCAAGCCTAGGTTCACTCGAAAGAAAAAGGGTATCACGTTACGCCTTTTGTCCCATATAATGCACCCCAAAACTTCAGTTCGACGTGCAGCGTCCTATAGTCGAACCGACGGCCTCAAATTTAACGAGGGGCTTGATCACGGTACGCTTAAATTTTTAAATAGCTAAATAATGTCATGGTCTACACAAGAAGAAAACACTGAGTTTTTGCGGTAGAGCCCAGAAAACCCCGATTACTTTTTTGCAGTCGGTAACACGTATATTAGCTATTTTAATAAGTTGTACCACACAGCTATCAAGCCCCTCGTAAAATTTGGAGCCGTCTGTTTGACAATAGGGCGCTGTACGTCGAATTAAAGTTTTGGGGTGTATTATATGGGACAAAGGGTGTATATACGCTCTTCTCTTTTCTGAGAGTGTTGCCGACCATGCCGAAAAGCCCAGGTGTAAAGTATGCAAGCACATGTCAGAAAAAAAGAACGTCACGAGCACAATTTCAGAGTTCACGTGTAACATATGGGGGTAGCTACGATTGCGGTTCGTGAAACGTGATTTATCTTCTGCACTGCAATGTCTGTAACAAACAGTACATCGGACAGACTAATCTGGCTTTCAGACTACGCTTTAACAACCACAAGTGTCACGCACAAACGCTCCCCGACCTTCCGCTCTCAAAGCACCTGTCTCTTCCTAATAACTCAATCAGGCGCATCTCTGTTGTAATTTTGGAATCAGACTTCAGCCATAAAGACTGAAAGAGAGCAAAAATAATCGTATTTTATTGATAAGTTTAATATCTCCAACCAGGGCATTAATGAAAGTCCGGGAAGGCAGTTTAGTTTGCAGCTCGCTCGTTGGAGAGCTGATCCTCTCCGTCGCTTGAGCTTCTCGAGATGCACACGCTGAAGACACTAGGAGATCTTCAAATTTAACAATCGATATTTAAACCACATCCTAATACGTTTAAGTACGAGGAGAACCTCCAAAACGGATAAATGCGGCTCAAGCGGTTAATGTGAGGCAGGCATAGACTGTTGCATCCTGACACACCTTATTCAAGAAAAAATCCCCGCAAAGTTTTAATCCTCCTTAAACTGCGATCTTCTAGCACAAACGAATGTCACGGGATTTGGTCCGTTCGGAGGTCACATATGACCTATATCTGCTTTCGAAGACGAGCCACCCCTTCCCAACCAGAAACACTCCGACAGTATTTTTGTGTGTTTTCTTTTTTCGCTTTAAAACGTCTCATCCCCCCTTTTTTTGCGCTTTTCTTGTTGTGCGAGCGTAGATAATCTCTCCGCCAACCGTTTTTTTTTAGCATTTGCATGTTTTGGTTTTTTTCCTCTCTGTGTGAACTACTATTGATTTGACAACGTTATTTCCATTTCCTATTGCTCTTTACCCCTTTAATATCTTCTTAGGAGATTATAAACATTCACGGGCTGTTACACTCGTTACCTGATGAGGAGCGGTCCCCGCTCGAAACGTCGTAATAAACTTCGAAGTAGTAAGTCCGGACGGTACGCATCTTTGACTTATTAAGTTTTCCCGGTCTATTGTTTTTATATTTACCTTACTTCACCTAAATATACACACACACACACACACACACACACACACACACATATATATATATATATATATATATATATACATACATATATACTTTTTTTTTGGAGGGGGGGGGGGAGTACTTTCATCGTCAGATTCGATTTTCCCTTAAGACGGCATTCTCTTGTGTCCCCTTCATCGCACGTTAATGTAGATCATCCTAACCAATGCTTATCTTCCTAAAATTATAACCGCAAGATGGTACCTGTTGTTGCGACATTTGCTTAGAGCATAATATTCCAATTAAAATATTCAATTGCAATATCTTTTTTTGCCGATATGAAAGCAAAACAAACGATTCTGCCACCGGCCGGCACAGCGCTCAAAAAATTGTGACTTTGCAAAAGGGATAAACATCCAAACAAATAAATTTGGAACACTGCGTCCAGCTTTTTTTTGCATTAAGCTACATGTGATACGACGCAGCGCTGAACTTTTACAACCCGAAGAACGGTCAGCCAGGAAACATGAATGCGTAGGCCTTGCCAATATTTCTTACATACCGATATACGACATAGTGAACGTAGAATTTACGACAAGGAATTGATTCGAGGGCGGAGCAAGGTGACATATAATTTTACCGGCACCGTTCCATGGCTATACTCGGCGACAACTTCTCTTGGCAATGCAGGGGAAGTTGAGGACAGCCCGCGCACAGCCTCATCCAGCGATAAAGATGGATAGGGAACGCGTGCCTGTATACAAACACGCGTCCCCTATCCTATTTAGTGGCAACTTTTCTGGCAATGCAGTGGAGGGTATACCCTCCACTGCATTGCCAAGAAAATTGGTTGCCGAGTATAATAAGAAAAGAGCTCTAAGGATCCATTAAAAAAGCCGATTTGGTGTCACCAAACTTGCACGGAACATTCACTCGTTGAAAGAAGAGAATTATTTCAATGTGGCCCTCCAGTAATATTTGTACTGTTTTAGAGTTTTCGGTGAAACGAAGCTTTTCGAATGTAGGGACTCATAAGAAAAAAGTTTTCGGTCCGGAAATTCCATATAAGCAACTTAAAGTTACGAAAAGAAGCAAGCAATTTTCGCTCCACGACTCATAATCGAAACAATTCGATGATGGGAGGGTTGGAGCGAAGCGGCTGGCCAAGTGGCTGTGAGTCAGGCTCCGTTGTAAGTTCAGGCTCCGTACGTCATTGGCGTTGCCAGTGACCCTGGCCTGTTTTTACTTCGGCGCTGGCTAACACAACGTGCGCCGGCGTAGAAAGATCTTCGTCATCCAGCTTTGCCGCACTAAATCATAAAATCCAGCGTGGTGCACTGAATCAAAGCAGCGACTTGGGGCATTAGATTGCACCGTGAAAGGCTCGTAAAAAAGCAAAATCTGGAAATAACACGTAAAGTAATAATATATATATTTTTTTACCAAATGTCACACAAAAGATTGCGGAAAAAAATGAGTTCACAATGTTTTGTCCGTTAAAGCGTGCGCCGACCGGCTTGAACCGATCTGATGCACTTGCGTTTCGGAGCAGTCTTCCACATTCACTTACGTATAACGCCGAACAGAGCGAATGATCCATAAATTGCGCCGTTTATGCCTTCGAAATTATACGGCACTCCAAATAAGCATTCGAGGCGTCGACTCAATTTTAAAAGCACACGGCTTCGACATTTGGCATTTGTTGTTCCGAGCGGGAACGGCTGCCGGCGAGATATAACTCGCATGTGATCATACATTTATAATACACGAGGTTGTCCTCATTTCTAATTAACTCTACTTTTGGTTCGCCATCGTGCTTCAAGCTTTTGCTGGCAACCCGAGAATCGCGTCCGGCTATTTTAGGCCTACAAATTTTTTCGGGGTAGCGCGTAGAACCTTCCACGTACAGACTCTCCCAATCGAGCGCACATACCTTGTGCACACCAACACACAAAACCGTAGGCACCATACTGTACTGCAAGAACAGCACAAGACTCACGGCAGATTAAAATCACGAAAATAAGCGTCACGCACACGGCTTTATTGACCCGAAACGTCGATTTCTGCCGGGACGATCGGGCGCCTGCGCGATGGGCAGCGTTCAATCGGTTCAATGCGCTAGCAGCGGTAGTGCGCATGCGTGCCGGCTCGTTTGGCAGGTCCCGCCACTGAAGGAAGGCATGTCTTTTATTTTTGTAACTCGTTTTTGCACATTTAATGTTTTTACTTTCTTTTCTACTTTTTACATAAAAATTAATTTGATGGCTCCGGCCGAATGCCAATCACGAAATGCTTACCGGCGATGCTACTGGTTCCGCGTTTTCAACTCATTGTTGCCATAGGACGTTGAGCTGTTTTGTCCGATCGAAGTCAATATGATGTGCGAATATTTCTTGGCTACTACTTGTTCCCCTAGTAGTCCGAGCCACTAATGAGGTAATATTCTAAATGGGTCATAAAATAAAACGCCATAGAGGGTTCCTTTAACTCTTCAACTCCCCGAACACTCCTTCAAGAAAACGATTTGCGAAGTGCATCAGTACTTTGGTATGTCAACGTGAATGTCGTTTTCTGTTACACACTAGATAATTTAAAATCAGCTTTTTTGAGCGACGTATTAAATCAATATCTCAGTTAGAAAAACGAATGCAAAACATTATGCGCAATGGTATTAGCGCATTAAGATAGCACAAAGCAGAAACCTGATTGCACTTCTCTTCAGCGAAGGAACAAAACACCAGAGATCACGCACAAATCATTGTCATCTCGCACTCCACTCAAGTAATTCGGAGTAACACCTCTAGCAATCACAATATTCTTTACTGCTAAGGGGTACAAAAACAATTTCAAATAAGAAAAAAGTGATTTTCTCCACTCGTTCAGCGAAGGAATAAAACACCAGAGACACGTAAAAATCATTGTCATCTCGCACTCTATTCCAAGTAATAAGGAGTAACACCTCTAGCGATCACTATATTCTTCATTGTAAAAGGGGAGTGCAATGATATTAAGATTAAAATATTTTGCATCTCGTCATTTTTACGTTGTTTGTTGTTTCCTGGAGGATAAAGAAAACATCTCATTTATAAAAAATGGTGCGATTCCGCTGCATAATCGCAAAGCAAAACTCGAGCTTTTTCCCCACCTGCAGCCGCGAGTGGCAGCCGAAGGAACTACGGGGAAAAGATTACGGGACCTTGCTCAGCCCTAAGCTGCAGCATAAGGGCCCGTTCACACTCTTGCGACCTCTTAAAATCGGGTGCCTTAGAACCTTTTAATATCTCTTACAACAAGAGGACACACTGGCGCCATCTATTGGGTAGAAGTGTAAACTTGGCAGACCGGCATGTTTTCTATTTCTCTTGCGCATTATCCTTTCTTTCTTGGCTCGAAAAACTTTTGTCAACGTTATAAACGAGCCATTCTTATAGGTATTACGCGCATTTCACCTCGGAAATCCCGGAAAACCTTCGCTCTTGTGAAACGCAGTTCCAGGGTCACCGCATAGATGGCGCCAGAATGCCAGTGTGTTCCCTCGTCCTAAGAAATTTTAAGAAGTTTTAACAGATCTCATCTCTGTCGGTCGTACTTGGTTGCAAGAGTGTGAACGGGCCTTAACGCCCGCTGATGTCAGCAGAGGGAGAGGAAGCGTCCTCCGAGAGAGCACACGGAAACCTACACGGCATCCAGAATTACGTCACTAGGAGAGGGACCGGGTGTGACCCTGAAGACTGGGAGTGAGTTGAGGGTGCCAGAAATGACAATATTTAGCTTTCTTTTTTTACCCAACAATTAGGACACGCAGGCGAAATCGGTTTTCTGTTTTTTACTTTAGAAGGGTCAGAGGGCAACTTCCGCAACTGTTTGTCTGAAGTCCGGAAATCGTTGCACCCTTCCTTTAAGCGGCACAAAAAATGTTCAAATACCAGAAAAGTAATTACCTTACTCGTCCACGAACCTTCATTTCACTTAAGTATGCGTGCACGGATCGGACATGGCATGACGTTGAAATCAGTCTCGCAAATTCTTGTGCGAAAAGTGAAAGAAACACAGGGTCCAATGGGACAGCTAGGGTAATTTGCTGGGGGAATTTTCATTACCTTGAATGTGAGAATGAATATAAAGATACTTTTCCTCCGTCAAGAAAGACCTCCTTCAAAGCTCTTACATCTCTTTCCTCAAATAATGCGACCATGCACAAAACAAATTTTACAACGAACAACGGCAGCACGGGATAAGAATTCAGAGCAAAAACGACCACAAACCGAGCGACAATTTCTTACTATTAGAATAACAGAAATAAAGATAATAAACAGCAACTGCATAAAACTATAACAAATCCTTTCCAAATCATTTTAAAACATCCATGCACACACAGCAAGCGAGAAAAATACGCTGGGAAAGCGAGAAATCGCAGACACATCTGTAAGGCACGCACTAAGCTGCATCATTCACGAGTCTTGTTTGTCCCCACCCCCCTTCCACCCAAGACAAGTCCATCAATGTGCATGTTAGTTTATATTGTCTAAAACGCCGTGAGGGCGCAGCCGAGCTGGTATAAGTTTACCATTTTGTTAAAACACCTGAGACTGGGAATAAAAATCTTGAAATAACCGAAGTAGAAGAGACAGAAATGAGTCGGTCACAGACGTCCTTTTACTTCTTTCCCTTTCTGTTCTACTTCGGTTGTTTCTAGATTTTCTCGCTCAGTCCTAGGCGTTTGAACAAAATGGTTATATTATATTTACAGTCGATCTTCCTCCCTGGCTCAATTCCTGATGTCGCTTGGTCGTTGCGTGGTTCTGTTTCCTGTCTCCCTGTTTGCGATAGCGCCCCGCGTGCAAGGCGTCGGAGTCGACCCCAGTCCCGAGGGAAGCAGCGAGGGACCGTTCGACGGCGCCAAGCCGGATTGTCTGATTGGAGGTTGAACGGATGCGTCCACTGTTGGAAGGGGACGGGTCGCCAAACACGGAGAAACACGGCAGCGCCTCGCTGTCAGCAACAGCGTCAACGCATTACTGCGTGCAGGGAGGCGAGCCTGCCAGAATTCAAACATATTCCGGAACAGCAATAGAACCGGCGGCGGGGTGGGTTGGCGTTTGGAGCGGCACAGAGCGTTGAGTCGGCGTCGGTGTCTCGTGGACCACTTTGCGGGTTGTACTACTAAGCGACAGCGTAGAGTGGGACATGTTCGCCAGCTTGGCGTGCTTATAGTGAGGTTATTTGTTTTAGTGTGTCGCTGTTTGAGTGCCTTCGTGGAATCACACAACGCCCGAGGCATCTTTTTTGTATGTGTTTGTTTGAGCGTTGGCTTTGCAGCAAAAGCCTCATCGCGGGCAGTCATCTTTATTGCCATCTTTCGAGGGATTTCGTCGAGAAGCGGGTATGATTGAAGCCCTTCCCCAGGTTGGGTTTGTCCGGAGTAGAGTAACTGTTTATGCTAAGCTTGCGTAGCAGAGCATGCAAATGGTGCCATTCTGGAGCCAAGCACTGCGAGAAGCCACGATCGGTTTTTGCAGGGCACACGAAGGCGCAGAGGCGAGGCGGCGTGCTCTGGCGTGCTACGGCGCGCTGCGTAAGGAAAATAGTGCGGCTTGCGGTGACGAGCCGCGCATGCTCTGTCATCGTCGTCCCGCCGTTTTCTGTTTCCCTCTCGGTTGCAAAAGCGCGCCCGCGTGTCGCATGTCGCGCGTCGTAGTGGTGTCGGGTGTATGGTGTCCATTGCTCAACCATCGTTGTGAAGCAAAGTCGTCAAGTCGCTGTATCCGAAACATAGCGTCGTGAGCCCGCTGTCTGCTTAACTTTTGGAGGACCTTCCCCTTGAGCGATTCTTGCGTCCTTGGGAGTTGGCGATCTCCTTCTTATGCACAGAAGCCAGGGGAGGCGGCGTCTCGCACCGCTTCTCGCCGTTGGAATCCTATACAAGCTTTTGCCGCTGTTCGCGCCTTTGGGCACTTCGTAACACTACAGCCTAGCTTTTTCACGGGGCTTTTTCTACGAGCATGCAAAAAGTCTTGTGGTAAACAACACAGCGGCCCACAAAAACGCCATCCCGTCGCTTTCGAATGAGAGCTCGCAGACTCGCCAAGATTGCCGGATGTGCCGGTCATGTATCGCGTATCACTCCGCGAGAGCCGCAGACGTGAGCAACGTGCGATCGTTTTCCTTCTCGTGTGCTTCCCATACCTTGGAAACGAATGTTTCAAAATATGGGGTCGTGTTTTATAAAAAACGCAATTGTACTTTACCCAGTTGCTACACGTCATCTTCAATGATTAAGGAAGATTTCTGTTTGTTCGATTTTACTCTAATCTATATATTTTGCGAACGCACAGAGGGAAATATGTTCTCCCCGAAACTCGGCGCTCTGCAAGGCCGCTTTTGCGAACGAAGGTCAGATCCAGTTCTGCCCACGTGAACAGTCCTCCGCGAATACGGAAATGGTGGCGAAGTAAAAAGGAACGTGATACTGTCACGAATGAAGAGGTGAGGAAACAAAGATTAACTAAGGAAACTTAAACGTTTAATGGGGCGAAATTGTTCCTGAAACAAAAAGGGAACAAAAGAGAACAACACAGCGTCGTGGGCGTCGAAGTCGCCGTAACAGCAGAATCGGACGCTGGGGCTAGACTGACCGCGGCTTGCCACGCGGAGCACCTTTTGTAGACGCGTGCGCTTCTGCAACAATCTTCGTAGAAGTTTCGGCGCGTAGAACATTCTAACCTTACTTCCGCAACAAGGTTCTCGTATTTACCAGAACATCAGATTACAGAGTAAACAAAAATGTATACCCGCAACTAGGCATCGAACCTTGGCGTTTTGCCTGGAAGGCAAACGCGAAAACCGTTAGATGACGAGTGCGCTGCCTACTTGGTCAGTGGCGCGCGCGGCAAGAGTCTGGCTCTGCAACCAGAGCCTATACAGTTGCTCTAGCCCGAAGGGGTGAAAGCGATCCTAGGGGCGTCCTGTAAGTTAAGTGAGAACCTTGAGATGCGAAAACCCTAGAAATATTGATGGTACATTCCAGAAGACAGTGTTTCGTTTCATCGCCGACGGCAGTTTCGAAGCACATTTACCCATACACACTAGCTCACTGAAGAGCACTGCCAAACGTAAAGAAAATCAACTTCCGAGTTTATAAACAACTTGTTTGTCAATGAAACAAATCTAAGGGCGCAGACGAGCTGGTGTACATTAAACCTGTATAAACAATTCCCGAGACTGCCGGTAACGGCACACGAACTCAAAAGTCTAATATTCAGACTTTTTAGTGTGTGTGTCGTTACCTAGAGTAGCGTTTTTTTAAATTATATTTAGTTTGTCACATTATGAAGGCTGACGCTTTGAAAGAATAGAACGTGCCGATCTTGTTTCGTTCTATACATGGAGATGAATGGCACGATCTAACAGGAACGACCATTACTTTCTCACTAAAATTTTAAACAAAATCGCTTGTAATTTTTCGCAATATGACAAGTTCCGAACATTGCATCTGGTTCGAACTGCTAGAAATACACCTGAACGGAAATTGAGTGTTCCTTTGTGCAAGGAACTTCGGTGGTTGCCTGCAATACGAGCATGTGCTAAGGATAAAATATACTTGTAAATTAATAAAGCTTCAGAGACAGGTGAGATATACAATATTGGGTCCTGATTGAATTGAATCATTGCAGTGAACACATTATGAAGGAAAACCAAGTGTGGCTTTGCTCATAATTTCTACTAACATTGCATTCACAACAATGAATAATCTAAAAATGAAGCCCGATCACCCATCTTGGTGTTAGACTGGTGGCCCCTGTTAAAACCAGTTTGCTCTACTGAGGTCAAACTCCTGATTAGCTCAATTGGTAAAGCACTCCACTAGAGGTGTTGACGTCCCTGGTTCGATACCAGGACTAGGCGGATTTCTTCACTCCACACCAGTCACCTAGCTGCGTTTGGTGATTTGTGTCTGTCCCTTGTCCCCCTTGTTTCCTTTCTTCAGGGATCATTACAGTTATCTTGCCCAGCTCGCTTGCAGCTTCGCGATAATTGCATTATCATCAATACCAGTTTAATAGATATATTTATATGTTATCAACTTGCAACTTTCCTTGAAAAATAAACTGTGAATATATGTGATATTATGAATTAGCAAAGAAAAACTCTTGAATTTATTACTAAAATGTACATAAAGGAATAAGTAGTGTTCATAAAGAATTGGATAGATAAACAAAAAATGTATAACCTATAATACGTCGTAGGTTAAGAAACACGGCCAAGCTCGCTCCCGCAAAGCTGTCTGATCGCCATGATTAGTGGTATCTCTCCCAAAAAGCAAAAGAGTGAAGGGCTTTGTAGGAGGAGCCTGCTCTGCGTTTCCTATTTTGCAACAAACTAGAGTGCTTAACACTTCTGCCACTTTGTGAACTTTGAAAGCTCATAAAGGGCTTGTTGGACCTTCGGGTGCATCAAAGTCACCTTCCGTGGAGACATCCGAAACCCCTACTCCGGGTTCATGCTATCGAGTTGTCTGCCAGAAAGGTTATGTTAAAATGTAAAATATTTAAAGAAGCTATTTTAACTTATGCATTTATAGTTTGTGCTGCTAGCTGGACTAATAATATTTTATAAAAAGATTTATTTTTCTTTTCAGTACATCTTGAAGTATGGCCAATATATTTATATGGATCAATCTGCTACATCATCAGCCAATCTAGCTACAGTAAATCTCCCGATGTCGAAAACCCCTTTAATGAGGCTATTTGAGTGCATACATATTATACGCCCTTTGGCCACAACTCAAACTCGACTCTAAGGTAGACAGTTCCATTGTCTACCATAAGTTGTAGTAGATCAGGATTTCACTAGAGTCTTCTTTTGGTGGAAGCTGGAATGAAGCTGACAAATTAGCGATATCCTGTTGTAGATATGATTTTCTGGCATAAGATCAGCCCTTTATGGTAGATTTGATCAATATTTTATGGCAAAGTTTTCAGTCAGGTGAATGAATTGAATAATTTTGTATGCAAGTAAGAATTAGCAAATAAATTTTCTTTTGGAGCCTAAACGGATATTTGTAGCACAACCTTATACTTCATTCCAATTGGTTGCCCTGCCTATATAAGAATAAGTTTAGCTATTAGCCTACTTAATTGAAAGACAACACCTTTTTCAAATTTTTTCTCCTAGCTGAAACCACTTTAGCTTTCATTTGCTTGAGAAACAGTTCAATAGCCCTGAACTGTCAAGTAGCTATTAAGTTACGTTTTAAAGCACAAGACACAGCAACAAGAATGTTGTGACAAGTGTAATCTTCTAGAAGTACGTGACCAAGCGTTGCTTGTTTGGCCCTGCGCGCCGCATTATCCCTCCCTTTAAAGAGCATCATCTGGATGCAACGCCAAGGAAAACAAAAATGCCTATTGAAAAAAATACGGTGAGAAGAAATAAGCATGCAGCGTAAGAGTCCAAACACGCGTAGAACGGCGTGAGTCGAACTACGTCAACCTTATCGGGTCGTGGCTGGCGGCGTCCTGAAGGTCGGGTTGCGTCGGAAAGCACCCCGTAGTCGAAGTTCCCAAGGTGGCGAAAAACACTCGTAGGGTCCGCAGTAACGTTTGAACAGTTTTGCCTGAGGCCGCGGCAGCGAACGGGCTTCCACATCCAAACCCTCTCTCCGGGCTGTAACACCACGTCGCGGCGACGAAGGTTGTACCGGCCAGCGTCTACATGATGTTGGTCCTTTATGTAAAGGCGGGCTAACTGGTGTACCTCTTTGCGCCCGTTGGGTGACCAGGTGGGCGTCGTCGGAGCCGTCGTCCGCCAGGTTGTGGGGCCAGGTCGTGGGACAGGCCATTCTGCCGTGCACCAGCTGTAAGGGTGTGATATCAGTGGTTTCTTGAACCGTCATGTTGTACGCAAACGTGACAAGGGACAACACCTCATACAACAGCTTGTGTTCCGCGTCCACGTACATCGAGATCATGTCGGCAATGGCCTTGTTTAGTCGCTCCTCATCCCAATGGTCTGCGGGTGGTATGCATTCTTTCGGAGGTGGTCGGTGTGGCTCAGGCGGAGTATTTCTTGGTTCAGTTACGCCATGACCGATGAGCCTCGGCCCGTAATCGTGATAGGGGAGCGCCGTGTCGAAGGACGATAAACTCGCCGAAGAACTTTCTACCTCACAGCGGCTCCCGAAGGGTGCTCTTTTGTTTCGTCTTACCGTTTGAGATAATCAGTTCCCAAGATGATCATATGGTTTCCTTACGCAGACGGCGCGAAAGGTCCAAGTAGATCAATTCAAGCTGCTGGAACTGTGCAGTCGGGGGAACGATTGGCTGCGGGAGGCCTGGCGGCTTCGTCGGTGCTTTCTCTTTGCTTGAATTCGTAGCACGATCGTGTGCAGTGGTGGACATTCATCGGGAGCTTGGGCCAGAAATACTTTTCTCGGATCCTTGCAAGACTCCTGCTGTAGCCAAGGTGACCAGATGTCGGGTCCTCGCTGGAGGCATGGAATATCTATTTTTGAAGGCTTGTAGGGATTACCAGAAGCCACGTCGAGTTGCTATCCTCAGAGTTCTCTTTGCAGACCACACCCTGTCCGACGGCGAATGTTGGTAGGGCAGGTATAAGGAACTAGAGTGATCGTTTCCACCGTCCCTCCAAGTGTTAGATCAGTGCGCGCAGTTCAGGATTATCCCGTTGGAGTGCTGCCATGCCGTTAGCGCTAAGTGCGCAAAGAGAGCGATCGTCGGCGTCGTCTGTGGCACAGCTGGCAACTGACTCGATGGTGACGTGGATAGGCAATCGGCGTCGCTATGTTTTTGACACCCACTTGCAGACCACGGACACGTCGTACTCTTGCAGCCGTAGGCCCCATCGAATAGGGCATCTGACGGGTCTTCAGGCTCGCTAACCAGCATAGAGAGTGGAGATCTGTGAGCACTCAAAATGGCTCCTGCATAATTGCGGGCGGAATCTCGTCATTGCCCAGATGACGGCCAGACATTCCTTCTTGTTCGTCGAGTAATTTGGTTTCGCGTTCGACAACGTCCCACTAGCGTAGGTGATCACGCGCTCGGTACCATCTTTGTCTTTAGGCGAGAACCGCGCCGAGTCCTGCATTACTGGCGTTAGTGTGGACTTCTGTTTCGCGCTGATTGGTCGAAGTCGCTAAAAACGGTGGTAACTGGAGTCGTTTCTTTAGCTCGTCGAATGCCTCTTGCTGTTTTTCTTCCCAGTCGAAGTTAACGGCGTCTTTAGTGACGTGCGGCAGTGGCACAGAATCGATTGGCGAAATCCGGAACGAACCACCGGTAGTACAGGCAAAGTCCTAGAATATTCGGACGGCCTTCTCGGTGGGCGGTGCAAATGTCCTACGCCGCTCCTCTAACTATGACGGATTAAGGGTGAGTCCGGCGGTTCTCAATTTATAAAGAACGGCCAGAGTGCCGTTCTTCATATATAACGGCCAACTTCCAAGTGCTCTTGGAATTTGGCCGAGAATACGACGAGGTCGTCAAGGCAATCAGGAAAAATCTCCCACTCCGGGCCTACCGTGCGGTGTTCACGTACGCTGGCCATTTGTTGGCGTCGTGCACAGTCCGAAAAACGTCACGAATTCGTGAAGTCCATCGGGGTGATAAAGGTAGTCTTACTGTCTCGGTCCCGTTCGTCGATTTGGATCTTCCAGTAGCCACTCATTAGGTTCATCGGCTAAAAGTATCAGGAGATGAGCAACCGGTCCAGTGTGTCGTGGATGCGCGGGAGCGGTACACGTCTTTGTTCGTCACCGTGTTTACTGCCAGTGGTCCACGCAGAATCGAAGCGTTCCGTCCTTCTTTTTCACTAGTATGACTCGGAGGGTCCATGGGCTTAGTGTTAGATAAGGTCGTCGCGGAGCATAATTTTGTACTTGTTCATGAATTGTGTTTCTTTTCTTTGGGAAACCCGGTACGGCGGTCGATCACAGGAGCGCATCGTCGTTGGTGGCACCAGGTGCGATGTGTGGCAACTCCTTGGCGCACTTTCGACGTCGTCGCAAAACAATCGTTCAATTTGGTGCGCATATCTCTACGGGCTGTCGTTGTTTCGTACCACTGAGCTTGGGGTTAACGTCGAGGCTGCGGAGGCGGCGTACTGCACGGCTGAGATGGCGAGGGTTCAGCAAGGGCATTGCGGCGATTTCGGCAGCGTTCCGGAGTTCCCCTCGACGCGCGGCTTACGGTGGCGCCTTTCGTCAAGTGCTGAGCCCAC
>JAZHYW010064521.1:0-56280 GCA_037355805.1 Ixodes ricinus
GAAGTTTCTTCTGAAGAGCGCGGGCGCGAGCCTGTCGTCTCCCCTGATGGAACTCGGGGTGCATGTTTTTGGGTATTGGGGCAACAGAAATTTTGGTGCGATACACAGCCGTGAGGGAATCGTTTCATTGTGGCCCAAGGTTTGAATCGGATAGCCCAGACGAGTTAGAACCTGCCTGCCTGCAGGAGTTAGCTTGAGACGTTCGCGTTGAGCTATGAGGTGTGCTTCAATGTGCTCTTCGACGGTATTGTGAATGCCGAGAGACAAGAGGCGTGGTGTCGAGGTACCGGGTGGAAGACCGAGGGCTTGTTTATAAGACCGGCGAATTAGTACTTCGAGTTTTTCTCGTTCCCGAGGCTTGAGGGTCAGATAGGGGACAGAGTAGGTTACACGGCTAATGATGAGTGCCTGGATGAGACGGGTAGCGTCTTCCTCTTTCAGGCCGTGTCGTCTGTTGGCAATTCGTCCCATCATACGAAGGATTTGATTCGTGGTATGCGTGAGACGTTGAAGCGCGTGTGATCCTCCGCCGTCTTGTTGGAGAAAGAGGCCGAGAATCCTAATGCACGTCACTTGCGGAATGACTTGATTCTCGAGTGTGAGAGTGAGCTGTGGCGGGTCATAGGGAATGTTCCGGCATTTCTTCTTTACAATGAGCAGTTGCGACTTTTCAGGCGCACATTGGAGACCACCACCACGTGCATACCGTTGAAACCACGTCGGTCGCGCGCTGTAGGGCATCTTGGATCTCCCCATCAGAGCCGGAGGTGGCCCAGATAGTAATGTCATCGGCGTAGAGGGCGTGATAGACACCCTCTATTTCCGCGAGTTGGGCAGGGAGCTTCATCATCGCCACGTTAAACAACATAGGCGACAGAACCGCTCCTTGAGGCGTTCCCCTGTTGGGAGTGGGGAGAGGTGGGGTCGAAGGTCGCCAATGCCGATCGTGGCGGTGCGGTTTTGTAAAAATGCTTGAATGTAAGCAAAGGTTCGTTGACCACAGTTTAGATCACTGAGATTGGTAAGTATGATGTCGTGACTTACATTGTCAAATGCCCCCTTCAGATCCAACGTCAGGATGGCTCTAGTGCTGTGAGCGGAGACTTGTTGATTGATATCCTCGTGTAGTTGAAGGAGGATGTCTTGCGTACTTAGATGCGGACGAAAGCCGAAGATTGTCGGTGGTAAGAGGTTGTTATTCTCGATGTATGGCTGGAGCCGGTTGAGTATCACGTGCTCGAATAGCTTCCCGATACATGAAGTGAGAGAGATGGGCCTCAGGTTCTCCAATTTGGGTGGTTTGCCGGTCTTGGGGATCAGGATGATATCGGCATGTTTCCACGCTGCCGGTAATGTGCCTTCCTCCCAATGCTGGTTAAAGAAATTGGTGAGGGCTTGGATGGAAGGGTCGTCAAGGTTTCGAATGATACGGTTTGTAATCTTGTCCGCACCGGGGTGGTATTCCGGGTAAGAGCCTGGATGGCTTGATTCACTTCGGCCAAAGTGATGGGATTATCAAGGTCCGCGTTGGGGGCACCACGGTATTCCATGGGCTGAGAGGGCGGATGTTGTTGCCCTATGTACTTGTCCCGCAGAGCGTCGAGAATGTCCTTGTTTGTCCCTGGATATTGATGTAGGAGTTTTGTGATGATATGCCGGGTGGCTGACTTGCTCTTGGTGGGGTCAAGCAGGTGGCGCAGCAGGGACCAGGTTTTGGCGGTGCCCAGGGTGCCCTGAAGGCTGTTGCAGAACTGTTGCCAGTTCTGTTGCATGAGGTCCACAGCGTAAAGAGCGGCCTCCTCTGTGAGCCTTGCTATGCGAATCTTGAGGGTCCTGTTGTGTTTCTGCCGACGCCATCGCTTGATCAAGCTTCGTCGAGCTTCCCACAGATGGAGTAAGTGGGGGTCAACGGCTTGTCGTTCGTCGGTTAACATGATATCTTTGGCATAAGCGGAGACGTCGTGTTGTAGAGTGCTCACCCATTCGTCGAAGGAAGTGATCTCTGAAGTGGAAATGGTTTCTCTCTGCTTACGAAACTCGTCCCAATTAACGAGCCGTGTCTTCTTGATGTAGGAGTTCTTGCGAATGAGGGGGACCGTAGTGATGAGAATGCAGTGGTCACTTCCGAGCGTTTCCTCGGTGTTGCACCATTCAGCGTCTGCGAGCCTCTTGGTCATTGTCAAGTCGGGGCACGTGTCACGCGACACACTGTTGCCAATCCTGGTAGGGCAGGCAGGGTCTGTGTGAACTGTGAGGCCCTGTTGATGAATAAGCTCCCACAATTTATTGCCTTTCACGGTCGCCTTGCTGTATCCCCAAGCTGGGTGCGCCGCGTTAAAGTCGCCCAGGACGACGACCCCGTTCTGCTTGGCTAGTTTGAAAGTCGCGGCGAGCAGGTAGGCAAAATTCTCCTTTCGTCGACTTGGTGGACTGTAGACATTAAGCACGAAGATACTCATTTGACCCCTTTTTGCAGGCAGGATCTCGATAAGGTTATGATCGATGTTACTGCCATCAATTTGGTGCAGAACAATGGTGAGTGATTTGGCAGTGAGTGTGGCTACTCTACTATCGGCGGAGGTTGTATGACAGTTGTAGCCGGATTGGGATGGGACCGATCCGGTTTCTTGAATTGCTATGACATCAGGAGGGGTTTCAGCATCGCATATGTATTGACGAAGAGAGGCATGTTTTTGTTTGTACATGCGACAATTCCATTGCCAAATGGTTAGGTTGTGGGAAGTTTGTTGGGCCTGATTATTCATCATGACCGGGTGTATGAGTAGGAAGGGAGGGGGATTCTAGGTTGGGTACTAGTTTTGCTTTTTTGCGGTTTGCGTGGTCGGTATCTTCAGCCGTAATGAGAGTATGAAGGTGCTGGAGGGCCTGTTTCATTTCTTGCAGCTGTTGTTGGGACTGCTGTTGGGACAGTTGCATTTGCTGCTGGATCTGAATGATTTGCTGTTGCATTTGTTGTTGTGACTGTACGAGTGTTTCTCCTAGTCCTGTTTCTATTTGCGAGGGCGTGGGGACAGCGGGTTCGGGGATTACAGCCACTTCGTCGGAAGCTGACACTGGTGAGGGTGTTTTTTCCCCGGTTGTAGTTTGGTTGCGGGTATGACCTGGGAAGGGTCTGGGGGTGGCGAGGATCTTGAGGGTGTGAGGAGTGTTCTGAGTTGCCTATTTTCCTCTCTAAGTTGCCGACTCTCCTCTTTAAGTTGTTGATTCTCAGCCCTTAGTTCCTTTAACTGGTTTAAAATTTCGGTTAGCTTCTGACTAACATCCGGCGCGCAGGACGAAGAGGGAGTGGTCTGCTTCTTTTGGTTGTTTTGTGGGAATAGTCGTGCTGCCCAGCTCACCGTGTTGTTGTCTGGTGGTTGACGGAGTGCCGCTGGTGCCTTGTCGCATTGTGGGTTGCTTGATCGTGACCTGGAATCGGACCTTGGTCTCGAGGAAGACCGTTGCCTCGGTCCTGTCCTTTGTGGCCCTCTGGAGCGGGAGCGTGACCGGGAGTTGACGCGAGTGTCCTTTCGTCTTCGGCGGTGGTTCGAGACAGATGTTGGTGGGCGGTGAGCCAGCTTTTAGGGCACTCCTTGGAGCCCGTAGGGTGGGCGCCTGTGCAGAGAGCACATCGGGGCGTACACTCGTGGCCTTTCGTAGGGTTGGAAACGCCACACGTCACGCACTTAACAGTGTCCGGGTTTGGGCACACATCGGCGCGATGACCGATCTCGTGGCATATGTAGCAGGCGTGACGGGTAGGTAGATACCAACTGCATGGAAGTGCTGCGTGCTCGAAGATGACGTATTTCGGTAATTGCTTGCCGGTGAAAGTAATAAGAGCTGTCGATGTTTTTCCGATCATTCGGGCTGAAAGAATTTCGTAGCCCGGCGAGTAGAGATTGTCGATTAGTTCTTGGCCAGTGGTGCCGGGCGGGATGCCACGCACCACGCCGCGAGCCGAGTCGTCGGGGGCGGCAATATACGCGGTAACTTCGTATTCGTTGTCACCAAAACGCAGGGTTGGGATGTCTCTGATGTGTCGGGCCAGGTCTTCACTCGGGGTGCTTGCGATGGCGATATTTTGTATTCTGTCCATGCGGACTTGGAATGTTGTCGAGTTTGGTCGGTCGCGGGTATGTTGCTGAGTTTTCTCCGCGATGGCGCGAGAGAGGTGGATAGTCTCGAGGGTGGCAAGATTCAAGGCTCCTCGCGGACGAATAATAATTTTGAAATCGTCTCGAGGGAGCGGAGGAAGTCTTGGTTGTCTTGTTAGGGCCCTCTGCGGCGTCGGTTGAGAGCCTGAGATTGTGGCCTCGGTATTTTGTGGCTTGACCTTTTTGGATCTTCGCCTGCGTATTTCTACCCAGTCGTCTCGTTCGGGTTGGTCTTCTTGGAGGGGGATGCCCGTAGCATCGCTTGCCTCCATGGCCATTGCCATGCTTGGGTTGTGAGCCGGAGGTGGCGTGGGGCGAAGGTCCACGGGTATAAGCCTAGCGCAGGAGCACCGGGTAAAATGCTGCGAACCTGGTTAGGCTTAGCGTGGCGGCCGTCGCTTGGGAACTTCGAGAAGTGATATTTCCGAGGAAAATTCACTCACGCGCTGGATGATGGTGTGCACTTGTTCCTTGCGACGAACTGCGTTGATTGAGACCAGAATTATTGTTGGATTACACCTTTTGCCGGTGATTGAGATCTCTGAAAGCGGGAGCCCGTGAATGGTACATCAGCGCCTGTTGGCCCTCGTCTTCTTTTTGCTTCTTTGAAGTGAAGATATCACTTCTAACTACCCAATCTCTTCAGAGATCAGCGCGGTTAAGTGGTGATAGTTGTAGGCCCCATCCTTTCTGGTCTAGCGACAACAAATGAAAGGGTCAAGGAGTTTGAAATCGCTCATGCAGAGAGAGGTGAAGAGCTCGCTCGAAGTTGCTATATGCGTGCTGTTTTGTTGCTGCGCAGTTTCACGCCGTGCTGTTTTGGCACGACCTCTTCTGCCGTTGTGCCGTTTTGACGCTGTGCTGTTTTGTCATGTGCGATTTTGATGCGTGCTGTTTTGTCACCGTGCTGTTTTGACGCTGTGCTGTTTTGACGCTTGCTGTTTTGACCATGTTCTTTTGTCGCGTGCTGTCTTGTCGTGTGCAGTTCTGTCGCATTTCCGGATGGATCACGTTTACTTCATAGTGCTCAGTGCTTACAGTGCTTACTATATTATTATGTGGCAGCCTTTACTCACGACAACGGGTCTCCGCCATTCGGGAAGTGACAGGTATGCAAACTCTGAAAGTGCGGTCTCAAGGGTGATTTGTGACATTTTATCCATGAAGGTAAATGCTTTCCCACCGGTCAGGACTGAAAGTTGGTACAAGTTCTTCATCATGCCAAACCCAAGGCAGATACCATTGACAACGATATTTTCATTCAATAGAGGCCGTATGATGTGATTCATGTTTTCAATTGACAGTGATTTGCCTCCAACAACCAGGTGCACTGTAGCACCGTCGGCTGATTCACCTTCTGTTCTCAAAACCATGACAATAGAAACATTGTTATTTTCAATTATTTAAATAGATCTAACGTTTACCTGAATAGCTTTTGGATCCCACAGGAGATGCAAGAGTCGCCGGATACGGTGAGGGCACCGACAGCTTTCACGAGGTCATCACGCGTAGACGGGTCGACGATGGTGAGAGCTTGTTCAACTTTTGCCCTCTCGTTGAAAGACACAATTGATAGTCTGTCTCCATGTAGAAAAGACACTTTTAATCATGTACAATGCCGCTCGTTTGAAAATCTCAAAATGATCGAGATGCTGAAAAGTTCAGATATGTAGAAAAATATTAATATCGTTCACATTTGTTACGGTTTCTCTATCTTTTAACAGTATGTGACGCCTGCTCTGTAATGAGGGCAGCTAATTGGACATGTCAGATAATACGCAAATGATTTGCTGGGCGAGTTGGATAGACATCTTGACTAAAACAGCGCAAATAATTTACGTGAGGAAGAGACTTGGCTAAAACAGCGCTCTTTCCTTCCTGTTGTCTCTTCCTCACGTAAATTATTGCTGCTGTTTTAGTCAAGATGTCAATAATAGCAGGGACAAATATTGCAATTTCGCGACTATGAGATTATACTTCAGTATGTGCTCCGAACCTTATAAAAATTACAGTGTTCGTAACAGGGTTACCCGGGTTCCCAAAAGCAAGCACAAAAGATCAAGTACTACATAGGTTGAACACACGTCACCATTAAAAGAGGGTGAAGAGTTTCCTTTGAAACAACTGTTGGATCTGGTTTGTAGAGTATTTTTATGCAGTGAATCAGAATATCGCGTTTGTTTTCCCGACGATATAACGAAACGCTGATAACACGAAAAAACTGCAACTGGTCGTTACATGATACCCAAATCTTTCGGCCGCAAAGCGCGTGTCGCTCGCGTAGGCAGCGGTGTGGAATTGCAAGCTTGCCAGGTATATTACGCCGGACTGACAAGAGTCGTGACGTCTTTTGTTATGTTCTTTTTTCGAATATAGCAAGGGAGCGCGTTAATAACTTTGATAGGCGCCGATGAGGTACGAGAGCGGAGATTTCGAAAACAGTGTATATTGTTGCGCGCGTAGCTGGCGAAGTAGGCAGCGCGTCCATGGACTAAGTTATCGTGCTTGAATCCCCCGCGAAGAGCCAGGGTTCGATTCCTGGGAGCGACGCATCCTTTATTGTTTCTTGTAATTTAGTGTTCTGGTAATATCGGGAACTCTGTTGCATGTTCGAGGTCAGAATGTTCTACCCGACGAATCTCCTACGCCGATTGTTCCAGAAGGCCACGTGTGTACAAAAGGGGCTCCGCGTGGTTAGCCGCGAGTCAGTCTCGCCCCAGTGCTTGATCTTGCTCTTTCGCCGACGTCGACGGCTGCACCGCTAGCTCTTTCTCTATTTTTGGGGCACAAGTTCGCCCATTAAACGTTTAATTTCTACAGTTATTCGCCGCCTCATCATTTGTATACGTACTTCGTGACATTTTGGTGGAGGTGCGGGGTAAGCGTACCCCTCGAAGGTACACTCGGCCAAGCGACGTGCTGAGCCCCGGAAGGCTGCCCTTCGCCGAACACGCCGAAGCCCGAACAAGCCGTCGTATCAGAGGTCAGTCCCCCGTACTTGGTCTCTTGCCCGAGAACAGGAAGAAGATCCCGACCGTCGTCGTCTACGCCCGTACGCTCCGCGGACACCTGCTCTCTTCCTCGGCGAGATCTACGAGGACGTCAAAGACTGGATCAACCTGTACGAACGCGTGGCTCGTGTTCCGAAAGGCCCCTGGAAACGACCTCCAACTAGTCCGACCGGCGCCGGTGACCGCCTTGAGTATCGTCGCCACGTGGCCCCGGTCCGCTGCACCCGGAGACAAAGCGAGAGGCGCCTCGGAGTCGCCGGCGCACCTTGGTTTACGGAGACGACGCGACTTTCTCCGAAGGATCATCGAGTTGGCCGACGCGTCCTTACTTCCGTCCACTCCCCTTGCTGCCACTGTCTCGTCTCGTTGCATGGCGCCATCGACAGTCTTGGGACGCCCTGGACAAAGGAGGGTGTTTTGCGCCTAATCCCAGCGTAAAGTGCTGACGGGATTATCTTCTTAGCGCGCGAAAACTAAAGATTCTGCACCTGCGGGTAATTATCTCTGCCCCATCCGGACTTCGACGGCGCCGTTGACCGACCAGGGACGTCTGGCCCTCGGTGTGTGTGACGTGTGTGACTGTGTGTGAGGAAGGAAGGGGCGTGCTTGAAAGTCGTTTTGCCCAAGGAAGGGACGAAAGGGATTCCCTACTAGGGATGTGGGGAAAGGTGACTTTATAAAAGCAGCAGCAGGCCGCTGCTGCTGTGTTAAGGCCTGTCCAAACAGGCTACTACAAACCACACGACTCCTGCAAAAGTCGTCAAAATTGAACCGTCCGGGAGTCGTCGGTCGAATGTCTGTTTGGACACCGGCCAAGCTGGCCAAGCCACATTCACGACTTGCCTCCTCGCCTTCTCCACTTGTCGATGACGTCGGTGCTCGTCAGACTTGACGTCACACGCCACCTGCCAATGGTATGCCTGATGCCTGTCTATCTCCCGCGGCTCAAGAAGTCGCCGACCTTGCTACCGCCGTCACCTCGGCAGGAAGGCCAAAGAGTCCGTCCGGCTTCGGGTGGATTTGAGAGATCCCTGCGTCGAAGCGCGCGTTTCGGCCGCCCCGGCTCAGCTTTTTTCGTCAGAATCCGCGCTCGTAGCTCGAAAAAATTAATAAAGTGCAGTGCGCAAAGGGAGACTTTAGTTGTATGTAGAAACACTGAGAACTTAAGAATATAGCATTTATTTTATTAAATTTCAAACCAACCAGGTTTGTTTGTCTATACGAGGTACGTTAGGAACAAGAGCCGCGGGAATCCGATCCAATCCACAGAACTGCTGGACGATGACACGACCTTGGACACGACGCGGGCTCGCGCTCGCCTGGCTCCTGGCTTGCCCCTCACACTCGAGTCTTCCTTTCCCATTTTCGGGACTCCCAAAGCGGCGGAGGCCTTGAGCGATTGACCGACAGCCAAGAGAGCGTGTGAGTGGCTCTCGGACCCACGTGATGAGCAGAGCAAGGCCGCCGTGGAGGAAGCGAGGGGAGATCTAGCGGGGGACGCTTCCCCGGCTGCTTTGACGGGAGGGAAGTTTCCCTCCGACGGCCGGAAGCGGAGCCAGCGGCGCGCAGCAACGACTTGCAGGAGTCGTGCGTGTCGTAGTGTCCTGTTCGGACACCCCTTTAGGAGGAAGTGGCCGAGTGGGCTAACGCGTCTCAGCTCGGAGCGTGGAGCGAAAGCTTGCGCTGGGAACCTCCTGGGTTCGATTCCCCACCACCCCGCCCGTTTCGATCTGGATGAGTTTCGTACCGGCACGCGTTCGTGTGATCACTACTGCGTGATGCACGTTAAAAACCCCAGGTTAGCGGTTGTACCGCACTGGCTAAATTTCTCATCTACAGCTAAGAGACCGATTACCCGTCGAGGCGCATCTCCCCATCAAGGCTGTATAAACATAGAGAGCAAACCAATTTTTTGCTGCTGTGTTGGGGAGGAAGTGGCCGAGTGGGCTAACGCGTCTCAGCTCGGAGCGTGGAGCGAAAGCTTGCGCTGGGAACCTCCTGGGTTCGATTCCCCACCGCCTCCGCCCGTCTCGATCTGGATGAGTTTCGTACCGGCACGCGTTCGTGTGATCACTACTGCGTGATGCACGTTAAAAACCCCAGGTTAGCGGTTGTACCGCACTGGCTAAATTTCTCATCTACAGCTAAGAGACCGATTACCCGTCGAGGCGCATCTCCCCATCAAGGCTGTATAAACAGGAAGAGCACGCCAATTTTTGCTGCTGTGTTGGGGAGGAAGTAGCCGAGTAGATAACGTCTCAGCTCGGGAGCATGGAGCGGAAAGCTTGCGCTGGGAACCGCCTGGGTTCAGATCCCCGCCGCCTCCGCCCGTCTCGATCTGGATGAGTTTCGTACCGGCACGCGTTCGTGTGATCACTACTGCGTGATGCACGTTAAAACCCCAGGTTAGCGGTTGTACCGCACTGGCTAAATTCCACATCTACAGCTAAGAGACCGATTACCCGTTAGAGGCGCATCTCCCCATCAAGGCTGTATAAACATAGAGAGCAAACCAATTTTTTGCTGCTGCGTCAGGGGAGGAAGTGGCCGAGGGCTAACGCGTCTCAGCTCGGAGCGTGGAGCGAAAGCTTGCGCTGGGAACCGCCTGGGTTCGATTCCCACCACCCCCGCCCGTTTCGATCTGGATGAGTTTCGTACCGGCACGCGTTCGTGTGATCACTACTGCGTGATGCACGTTAAAAACCCCAGGTTAGCGGTTGTACCGCACTGGCTAAATTTCTCATCTGCAGCTAAGAGACCGATTACCCGTCGAGGCGCATCTCCCCATCAAGGCTGTATAAACATAGAGAGCAAACCAATTTTTGCTGCTGTGTTGGGGAGAAGTGGCCGAGTGGGCTAACGCGTCTCAGCTCGGAGCGTGGAGCGAAAGCTTGCGCTGGGAACCTCCTGGGTTCGATTCCCACCGCCTCCGCCCGTCTCGATCTGGATGAGTTTCGTACCGGCACGCGTTCGTGTGATCACTACTGCGTGATGCACGTTAAAAACCCCAGGTTAGCGGTTGTACCGCACTGGCTAAATTCTCATCTACGGCTAGAGGGCCGATTACCCGTCGGGCGCATCTCCCCATCAAGGCTGTATAAACATAGAGAGCAAAACCAATTTTGTGCGCCGTGTTGGGAGGAAGTGGCCAGTGGGCTAACGCGTCTCAGCTCGGAGCGTGGAGCGAAAGCTTGCGCTGGGAACCGCCTGGGTTCGATTCCCCACCGCCTCCGCCCGTCTCGATCTGGATGAGTTTCGTACCGGCACGCGTTCGTGTGATCACTACTGCGTGATGCACGTTAAAAACCCCAGGTTAGCGGTTGTACCGCACTGGCTAAATTTCTCATCTACAGCTAAGAGACCGATTACCCGTCGAGGCGCATCTCCCCATCAAGGCTGTATAAACATAGAGAGCAAAACCATTTTTTGCTGCTGTGTTGGGGAGGAAGTGGCCGAGTGGGCTAACGCGTCTCAGCTCGGAGCGTGGAGCGAAGCTTGCGCTGGGAACCGCCTGGGTTCGATTCCCCACCGCTCCGCCCGTCTCGATCTGGATGAGTTTCGTACCGGCACGCGTTCGTGCGATCACTACTGCGTGATGCACGTTAAAAACCCCAGGTTAGCGGTTGTACCGCACTGGCTAAATTTCTCATCTACAGCTAAGAGACCGATTACCCGTCCGAAGGCGCATCTCCCCATCAAGGCTGTATAAACATAGAGAGCAAACCAATTTTTTGCTGCTGTGTTGGGGAGGAAGTGGCCGAGTGGGCTAACGCGTCTCAGCTCGGAGCGTGGAGCGAAAGCTTGCGCTGGGAACCGCCTGGGTTCGATTCCCCACCGCCTCCGCCCGTCTCGATCTGGATGAGTTTCGTACCGGCACGCGTTCGTGTGATCACTACTGCGTGATGCACGTTAAAAACCCCAGGTTAGCGGTTGTACCGCACTGGCTAAATTTCCTCATCTACAGCTAAGAGACCGATTACCCGTCGAGGCGCATCTCCCCATCAAGGCTGTATAAACATAGAGAGCCTGCCAATTTTTTTGCTGCTGTGTTGGGGAGTGAAGTGGCCGAGTGGGCCAACGCGTCTCAGCTCGGAGCGTGGAGCGAAAGCTTGCAGCTGGGAACTTCTCGCCTGGTTCCGATTCCCCACCGCCTCCGCGCCGTCTCGATCTGGATGAGTTTCGTACCGGCACGCGTTCGTGTGACTCACTACTCGCGTGATGCACGTTAAAAAACCCAGGTTAGCGGTTGTACCGCACTGGCTAAATTTCTCATTCTACAGCTAAGAGAAGCCGATTACCCGTCGAGGCGCATCTGCCCCATGGGCTGTATAAACATAGAGAGCAAACCAATTTTTTGCTGCCGTGTTCGAGGCGGCTCGTAGCGCTCTCTTGTCAAATGATGTAACATATGTATATATAAAGAGTTACCTGTACGAGACAACCCCTCCTGCTCCCTGGTCCTTCCCGAGTCGGCTTTCTGATGTGTTCCTGCCCTGGCTCGGCTCCTGCCGTCCCCAAAGTTCCCGGACAACCACGCGTTCCCGACACTCGCCACAACGGGTCGAGTGACGAACAGCGCCTGCAAAATCTCGATTTCTCCTCGCAGGAACTGCGAGGCCCGGAGACCGTGTGTGGGTTTGGACCCCGGATACGACGACGCGGTCTAAGCGAGAAACTCCTGAAGCGCTACTTCGGACCCTACAAAGTGCTTCGCCGACTCGGGGACCTGAACTACGAAGTGATGCCCGACGGAACACGGACTTCATCACGCCGCCCTCCACGACCGGAAGTCGTCCACGTCGTGCGCCTCAAGCCGTATTACGCACGAGAAGACTGTGAACTGTGATCTCGTGCCTCAGTATTTTCTATTCTTTTGTTTGTCTTGCTCTGTTTTGTTGCTCTTCCACGTGGCATCGAGACGATGCCTTTTTAAAGGGTGGAGTAATGCCACGCGCGTGTGCGAGCAAGTGCGTGCGTGGCCGAGTGGTTACCGCGCTTGACTTTCGTGCGGAGGCCCAGGGTTCGATTCCTGAGAGTTCCGCGGATTTTATTTATGCTTTCCAGTTTATGTTCTGGTGAATTCGAGAACATTGTTGTTTATTCTAGGCCCGAATGTTCTACGCGTCGAACCTTCCACGCCGATTATTCCAGAAGCCCACGCGTGTACATAAGGGGCTCCGCGTGGCGAGCCGCAGTCAGTTTCGCTCCTAGCGTTCGACTCTGCTGACACGCCGACTCCGACGCCCGCGACGCTCTGCTTTCTTCTGTCCCTTTTATTTATTTTTGGGCACAAGTTCGCCCCATTAAACGTTTAGTTTCTTTAGTTATCTTCGCCTCATCACTTGTCATTCGTGACAATATCACTTTTTTTGCGGCCTTTAATTTTATCTGGCAAATTTTACGGGAGATTAATGTCAGACTTCATTTGAGGGGCCTTTGAATTATTCTTCGGGCCTTAAGATCGTCGTAAGCATATCTCCATATAAGAAATAGTCTATTTTCATAAGGCCAATATTGTGTAATCTTGTTGATGAGTGCTTTAGTTAAATAAATTTTCTAGTCGGCCTAGGTTGGTCTATTAAAATATTTCTCAACAATATAATTTACTTAAATAAAACAGGCCGAGGAAACAACACCTTTTTTAAAATATTATCTACGTAATTAAAGGGAATTTTTTTAGGCTGCGAAGTTCCCGAAAAGTTGGTCTACGAAACCCAAACAGTAAACTTGTTACTTCATTTGTTTTTCGTCATTTAGGACATTTTTAATCGTTTTGTGACCTGATTCTTCACTAAGCACTCCAGCATTATCGTCTGTTGCAATATAAGATGAGCAGTCGAATCTCCGACTTGAGCTCGATCCCTTCCATACCACTCGGTGCACGCGCAGCCATAGCCCGGCGGCAGGCAAGAAGCGCGTGCTGGGGGCGGGGCTTCTCATGATCTTTATTAAATTTTTTATAGCAACTACTGCCCGCGGATACGGCCGTGGGCGATGTAAACTACTCTCTTTGCATCAGAGCAGTTGTTTTACCGCCGAACCTGGCCGAAATTGACGATTGGACGTAATCAGACGCATCTGGTGTTCGTGAAAGCGCTCGCAATTTTGGCTCGAAACCCACCTCGCAGTAGTCCAAGTGTCTCAGTACCAACTATACTTCGTTTCAGCTTCCGTCCGAGCGCAGCCAAAGGCTGGGGACGGTTCGCAACTTCGAGAAGAGCATTCCTACGCACCACAAAGTAGTCCGCAAAAGAATTTTTTTAAATAACTGTTTTGTGCGTAAACATTGCACAATATTCCAGATGTGTACTGCTAGGAATGATTTGCAACTAGAGGAATTAAATATCTGAAGTTTATGTTTTTATTAATATATGTAAATGCATGTGGTTTGGCGAAAACACGTGCATCCGCTGGCAACACGGCTGCAGCGCTCGGTGTTTCTTTTTCTGTGTGATTTCGTTCCCGTAATGGCAGAATCATGTGCTTCGCTGCTTCCCTCCCCGAGTCGCTTCAGAACGTCATTTCGCAAAGGCACGTTTATACGCGCCGCGTCAGGTGCGAAAGGTCGTGAAGAATGACTACTTTCAAATTCGGCAGGAGACTCCGGCCGCGTCATACCGCGAGTGCGTTGTAAACAAAAAAAGCGTCCGGGCCACTACAATTCACCGACACGCGGCGAAATCAGGGCACCTCTTTACCTGCCGATCACATTGAACGTCGAGAAGATGGTGGAAAGGACTGCGCCTCGAGCCCTGATATATCCAGACAATACAAGGAAACATCAACGGCCGGGTCATCGGGCACCTTGCAATGTCGAAATCTCGAAATGCCGAACAGGTGGAAAGCTCGGACACAGACGCCAGCGGCCAGCCTACGTACTGACGTTCCCTGTGACTAAATTTCAGAACGTGAAAGGGCACTTTTTAAACCTGTAGCAGACGATATCGTTGATACACCCGTAGCAGACGAAATACTCGGCGAGCGCGGGCGGCACGGACGGCCAGCGGCGCAGCGGAGTGATACAAAAGTGCAGGCGAGATCGCGTGACCTATTGCCGGCGTGTGATTGGCTCCGGCCACACGTAGCTTTGGCTGCGCTCGGACGGAAGCTGAAACGAAGTATAGTCATTCGTTGTGTGCCGCCTGAAAGAAATTTGTATCACCAAATCCCATGGCAGAAACGGCATGAAACAGCGACACAATGGCGTGCGCTTTGAAATCGAAACCTGGCGGCGAGTGCACCAGCGCCCTCTACCCGACGGTCAGCCAACTAGTGAAATGAAAAGGTCCGATACAAATATGTGTTTTATAAGTTGATTGAGAGTCAAGCAAATATTCTGTGGCGACTTGATTTTATATAATATTTTGCAGCCATTTTCGAAGATAAAAATTGATGCAACCCTCCGATAATTCCCGTAAAACAACGCATTACCTCTTTTTTCAAAAAAGAAAAAAAAAAATATAGTGCAGCATTCAAAATGCATTAGGGCGATGAAAGGGCATCCTGAAAGATTGTGTTAAAAAGTTCTTGTACCTTCACATTGAAAGCTCTTTGTATTTGTAGTAGGTGCACTTACTTCCTTCACGTACGTCGCACCTGGAATTGTAGAGCAACTTTACCATTAACGTAGATAACTCTCACATTTACTCTACTTCGACTCATACTTTCTAGGTGCACGGTAAATGCAAACGTACTGTTTGCAAACGTCAAGCTCTGGCAGTACTAAACCTCAAATTAGATATAATACACCGGCAGAACATCATTGACCAAAACCAAAATGTAGGAAACAATTAGGCACGCGAAGCAGAACCATCTATTAAAGCCTTTCTGTGAAAACACAAGCCGCGTTATATTTGGCTAGCAGAAGTTCACTAACGGATCAAAACCTGTCATTTTTATTTACTATAAAAATATATATATAAAGGTAACTTGAAAAGTAATCCCCTACTCTTTTACGGTAGTTAGTAATTTACTCAATTAGTTTCCATATGAGTAATTTGTACTCTACACGAGATCACTTTTGAGGTGTACATGTCTCAAAAAGCCCACCCAGCAATCGAAAAAAAAAAAAGCCGCGAAATTCCTTTAGACAGCCGCGGGACGCTGATAACGCAGAAACCGAAATGCTGATCACTACAGATCGCATTCCTGCGAAAAAGGCCGCGCAGAACTACTCCGGAGTCCGGACTAGGGGCGTCGCGAACCGGCCGAGGTTCGAGTTCGACCGGTTTGACTTTTTCGAACTTTTAGTGGAAATTTCGACGAACCTTGTACCGAGGTTCGACTCGTGTGCCATGCGCGACAGGCTGGCCAGTTGGCTTCGGATTGGATGGTAATGGCTAAGGGACGAATTAGGGGCAGCGTTGATTGGTTATTTCAGTTAGTACAGTACAAAAACAAATAGGTTATTAACTTTTTCAGTGATTAGAATTGGTTTCTTTTAATTGCAACTGTTTATAAAATAAAAATAACCATTTTCATAAAAAGAGTTCGCCAAACTTAGACATACTTGTATCAAAGGTCTCGCCACACTTGCACAAGTCGAACCGGTCGAATCTGGTGAAAAGGTCGAAGGTTCGCCGAACCGGTTCGACACAGTCGAACCCCGAAAGTTCGACCTAAAAATCTGGTTCGACAAA
Source organism: Ixodes ricinus (assembly GCA_037355805.1). Lineage (NCBI taxonomy): Eukaryota > Metazoa > Arthropoda > Arachnida > Ixodida > Ixodidae > Ixodes > Ixodes ricinus. The sequence goes on from JAZHYW010064521.1 coordinate 15,808, forward strand.
AGTTCGCGACACCCCTAGTCCGGACGCTAGACGCAGCTCCGCCAGTTCCCACAAAGATCCACGGATCGGATGGAGCTGCTTTCGCTGAGCGCCCCACCTTGCCCACCAGCGACACACGGAGAGATTGCTCACATCTCGCGAGGAAACAAGAATCCGCTCGGCGAGCGCGCACCGGAAGCGCGCTCGCTATCTGCTCAGGATCCAGTGCGGCCATCGATCGCCCTTAAGCCGAAACTCCTGGTTTTGGCTTTCCAATCAGTGATGGACCGAATCTGCTGAACTTCAGATTCGGCAAAGTTCGGCAAATGCCGAACTTTTGAAGGAAAGTTCGGCAAAGATTCGGCAAAATTCGGCAAATGCTCTGCGCACGCGCGAGAACGCTTTCCTCCTCTCCCCTCTCTCTTTCCCCTCGCGGCTCTGTGTCCTCCGCAAAATGTATATACGCTACCGGGCCGTGGATTGCAAATGGACGCCGTGCAGTCGGTGCAGTCGTGAGGTTATAGGGTGTTTTCACTGACGTAATTTCGTCCACCATTTTGTTGTTGTGAGCTGTCTGGTGTGTGCTAAACTCGAGCATTCCAAGGGTTTACATGCCCCCTCAAAAGCGTAGATCACTGCTGACATCATCTCAACCGGTTACGATGTAATCCTTCAATGCAGTAAATTTGTTTGAAAACACAAACTAATAACAAAATGGCTGGATTGACGTCATATGCAAACAACCTATATCGTGCAGTGCACGGTGGTGCAGCGTAGTACAACCAACTCAAGCTCATTGAGTACAACCAGTGGTTACGGCGAGGTGTGGAGTGAGTAGGCAACACGGTAATTGTGTTTGTGAGCGAGTGTGGTTCTCTTCAATATTTTCTGCCTCAAGAGTAGAAGATCGACCAGTAATTTACGCAGTCCACTGCGAAAGTAAAAAATGATGCGGTACATTCTGCATGACGGGATTTTAATTTGACATTTCCACTTGATATATTTGCTAGTATCCGGCGGCGCGCTCAGCTACATACCGCGACTACGCGTATAAGAACTATCGTGCGAAGTCCAACCGCCGACCAAGGCCCGCTCGCACGGATCAAGTTTCGTTCACGGAGACGGCTGTTACCGCGGGCGCCTCCTCAGACTCACTAACCTACGACGCAGCGTGCATCGCGCTGCGCCGTTCTGTTACGGTTTAAATAAACGCATTACCCTGAGTATGTGAAACCACTGATGCAACGAGGTAGTTGAAACATTGGCCGACAATTACTTTAAAGCACTCGTCGCAATTATAACAATTCTGTTTTCGGCTAAGAAGTAGTGTGTGCCGCTGCGCTGCGCACTCTGCGCGAGTGTGTGGGCCGCCCTTAATTTGCGAGTCCAATGGCCATATTTTGTCCTTCCTGTGTTCGTCCGCGTCTTAAACGTCGAACTGTTGTGTGTTGTGTCTATTCATTAACTCACGGAAAGTTGGTTGGCAGGCGCCTCAGCGTACGGGTTTGTAACCTTTCTGTCAGCCGCGCACGCTTCCCGTGTTTTATTATTTTGTGCAAATAAAGATTGATTGGTTGATTGATTGTTTTTTCAACCAGCGTTATTTCGCGATTTTCCTGTATCTTCATAAAACTAAACACAGAACTATAATGCTCGACGTTGCGCATCCGACGTCTTTAACTTTCCCTATCTTTCTAAACGTTCGTGTTTGTCCTAACACCAGAAACTGGCATTTTAAACGTTAAAACGACACGTTGCTAATATGGGACGCACACTTTCATGCAAAGCTGACGTCAAGTGACTCAAATCGAAGAACATGCATATTTACAATAATAATATTAACTTTTCTGGTGAAGGCTCAGCAACCGTTGCATTCGTTTTCGCGCACAGAACGGTAAGTCACAGAGAAAGCAAGAACGCAGCGTTATTGCCCTCATTTTAACACTGTACACACAGCAGGGTTGCGCTAATAATGCCTCGAAACCGAAACTCTCGTAGCGTGATTCGTGACTGCCACCGCTGCCACCCAACCTCGTTGTCACGCCACTTCTGCTAGAAGTCACTCTAAAATTGCCAGTAAACACATAAAAACGACACCGATACAATTATCTTGTAGATTATCACCTTACTTAGCAATAACTGTGTCAATATGCATTACATGTTGCATTTAAGTTAGGAAAAAACAACATAAAACCTTTTTTCGCCAGAAAAAACTAAATTTCAATGTAAGTCTGGTAACAATGTATTTTTGCCGAATCTTTGCCGAATCTCTTGAAAAATTCGGCAAAAGTTCGGCTCTGCCGAATCCCGAGATTCGGCGCCGAACTTTCGATTCGGCAAAAGTTCGGCCCATCACTATTTTCAATCAGCTTGACAGCCAACTGGGCGATTTATTTCGCGCCGTTCCGCGATTCCCACTACTATCTTCCTGTAGGCTGATGGAAACATCCAAGGGTAGGCTTAGGTGGGCGGCCGCATTCCGCTTCCCGATTCCGGTGAAGTATTTCCTGCATACTTTAGGGCTTGCCGTCGGTGTCGATGTAGTGATGGGACGAATCAGCGGAGATTCGGATTCGGACAGATTCGGAAATTTCCGAACTTCCCGGGACGAATATTCGGCAGATTCGGAGATTCGTCAGGTTCGTCGCTGGTTGTAGACGGCAGCGTGAACCTTGTCGTAAACCTCGCGAATGCGGTCAGTTGTGTTTTTTCTAGGTACTGTTACTGCATATAACCAGATTTCGCCTTGTTTACTTCAACGTATGGTATGTACTGTACTGTCATTCTAAACCCTGGCACGCGCCCAGGTCCAGTTGAGCTGATCGGTGTGGTTGGCGTAGGCCTAACCAATGCACGGTCTCGGTTTCTGCGCGGTGATCGGTAAAATAAAATGTAGCGAAATGCTGTGTATTATACATAATGTGTCGCAACGCGCAATAAATATATTCAGGCAAGGAAATGATTCGTGTCCTTCTCTAGAGCTGCGTATTTCTGGACTGCGAGAGCGATGATGAAGTGTTGCTCGTCCAAACTTCGACCGCGTACCGGCACCGGCGAAGAAAAACGTCGCACTGTCGTTTCTCCGTTCTCGGCAGCAAGTTTTTTTACAGGTGAACTTTATTTGATGAAAAAGAAACAACACAGGGGTGTCCAACGCAACTTTATTGTTCAGAAACAAACACTAACTAATTCAGATATCATTAACTAGAAAGGTACAAATGCAGTACAGGAGACTAATAGTACGGCGCAAGGAGTTTTAGATTGTTTCCCGTGTTCCGATAACAATACCGCAGTGGACACACGTTGAAGATAATCGAATCGAACATACTCACTTCAGTGGGGTGTGCTACTGGTGCTACTATGACCGTAAATGTGTTTCTGCCGAACAGCGCGTACGGCATCGATCTCTTGCGGGGGGGACTGCTGCGAACCTCGGACGAGCACGGTCGACGTCTCCGGTCTCCGGGAACCCCGGAGTACGAGAACGTGATCTTCGCGTAAACACGTAAACATCACCTCGCTCCGTCGACCCGCCGCTGCACCGGCTGCACGTCCGCCGAATCCCGCCGGGCTGGGGCGGCCACGCCAAGCCTGACGAGATCCACGAGGAACTTATCGCGCTTGCGTTTCGCCGCAAGGGCAGCCGCGGTGGTCACTGCCATGACCCCGCCGACAACGCCGGAGGTCCCTGGTGCCCAAGAAAGTCTCTTCAACCCGCCTGCCCCACAACCGACTGTCGCCGAACTGGCCGAACCGCCCGGGCGATGAAAACATGCGCTTGTATTTCCTCGTGAACCAAGCATGCCTATTTTGGTCGTAATCCGGAACCGAAACCAATTTTCCCGCGATGTCTGGTTACCGTTCTCGGCAAACATCCGAAATATTATAAACAGAGCGGAACATTTTATTTATTACTATGATATTATATTACAACAATATTTTGTGCACTTTGTAGAATTTAGTGAATTTAATGTCACGAAAAGTTGAAACACTCATCAACGTGATCTGGCAACCATGGCAACGCTCCGAATCTTTCCGAACTTTCCCGAATCTCTTGAGATTCGGCTACTCTTCCGAATCTTTCCGAATCTCCAGATTCGGCTCCGAATCTCGATTCGGATAAAGATTCGTCCCATCACTTACTTGTCAACCTTTCAACCATCGTGGAAGCACAACCGACATCTGTATTTCAAGATGGCCGCGCCGTAGTAGAGGCTCGTGGGAAATGTGGAGTTCGTGTACCTGAAATATTGGCGTCTCGAATATAAGCGTTTGTATCGGAACTCAGGAGCTCTACGTCTTTGAAGATGTCGTTGATTAAGGAGTTAAGCGACTTGGTGAACACAGCTCCCGCTCTCGTAGATCCCGAGGATGACGTCCACGAAGGTAAGACATCTCGCCACGATGCGCTTGACGCTTGTAAGCATGCTGTTCTCGTGTGTTCTCTTTGTAGATACTAAAGCCAAGGTTGTTGAGAGCCACGGGAATGACTACGAAGAAGTTCCGATGCAAAAGAAACTTCTGCGGCGACAGCCGTTGCCTCTTACCGACGTAGAAATACGCAGGCAAGAGGGTATCGAGGAAGGACCTAGACAAGGAGAGTTCCGGCTCTGACGGTAAGCCCGTTCTTCGCTTTCTTGCTAAACAACGCTGATCAAAGTCACTGAGAGGAATGCAGGGAGGAGTTCCAGTTATCGCGCTTCCGGCGTGAGCTTCGTAGCTTAGGCGACGCTTAGCACGCGCAGCCGAGGCATGTTGAGGGGCGACGAGCGTGTGGCTCGTCTTCACCCTGCCGTTCTGATCCAGAAAAGAACCTAGTGCTATTTTCAGTGTTCCTGCATTTAGCGCGTGCTGGACTGTAATCTAGCAAGTGTGCACTGTGATTTTTGTAAACAATGGAATGGTGTGTAGTGAAATTGTATAGAGCTAGTACCTTCTCATGTTTACAAACGAACCGGAGCGCCCCTAACGGATACCATCAGCGCCGCGCATGCGCGATGGAGTGTGGGAGTGTTGTCCAAGAGGCTCGCCGTCGTCCATAAACAAACAGTTGGAATGCGATGTTGTCGACGTCGGTGTGTGTTCCCATGCCCGTTTTCGCGTTAGAATTGAGAATTGTTGATTCTACGCTCTCCCTAGCAATATCCGACTGCTTTAGCGGCCTCAGCAAAATTAATGAGGCTCGTTGCATCGCTAAACTTCACGTGAATAATGTGACATGTGACGATTCATTTCGTGTGGACGCCGCAGAATGGACACTAAAGCACTCATTTCATAATGAGATCTGCCTACTTTTTCTGTCATAATGTCGCTGAGCAATGCACTGTGATTTTGTAAACAATGGAATGGTGTGTAGTGAAATTGTATAGAGCTAGTACCTTCTCATGTTTACAAACAAACCGGAGCGCCCTAACGGACACCACCAGCGCCGCGCATGCGCGATGGGTGTGGGGGTGTTGTCAGAAAGCTCGCCGTCGTCCATAAACAAACAGTTGGAATGCGATGTTGTCGACGTCGGTGTGTGTTCCTATGCCCGTTTTCGCTTGAGTGAAATTGTTGATTCTACGTCTCCCTGGCAATATCCGACTGCTTTAGCGGCCTCAGCAAAATTAATGAGGCTCGTTGCATCACTAAACTTCATGTGAATAATGTGACATGTGACGATTCATTTTGCGTGGACGCCACAGAACGCAGAAGGGACACTAAAGCCTAATTTACGTGATGAGATTCTGCTCGCTATTTTCTGTCATAATGTCGCTCAGGCTGCTAAAGCGTGAACCGTAGCTGAGATGGTCGACGTCGATACTGAAAATCGCAAGCAGAATCGGACCAAGTGTATCAGCCATAACAAGTCGCAGTGATAGCCAGTGGTAACAATTATCAACATCTCCATGTATCTACTGTTTAAACCGAACCTACTTACCCCAAACAGCCTTCAAACTTAAAGTCTTCGAGGCCTGCAGTTACTTCGTCCGCATTTGGTCTACAGACCACTGTCGTTCGAACGAGCGAGACGACAACAAGCAGAAACGTTTGAAAGAGCAGACGACGACGACGGCCCTGTCCACGCTCTCGGATGGACCGAGCAGGTGGAAAACACATGGAAACTGACCTTCAAACCTTTCCCGACTCTTTTGGTACAGCCCCAGCTGCGGCGTTTTGACGAGAAGGCAGGTTTTTGTCTGGTTTCTTCCAAAACAACACAGAAAAGCACGTCCCACATAGTGACTTCCGCCCACAGCCCCAGACCGGAAGTGCGCCCGACGCGCCACCATTGCACTGTGACGTAACAGAGCGCTGAGTTTGTGTATACATGGTATTTGGGCCGCTTCCGGCCACCATGACAGGGAGCCGAGAACACTTCTGGTTCAGGCTTTGTTTGCACGTTTTTCAAGGGCAACATCACCGCTATGTTTTGTGTGTTCCGAAATTAGATCCCTCTTCGGTTATGTTTTCCACATCCACTGGTTTTGAAGTGCTGTAATTCTTTGCAATCGACTGGGCAACTTTGCTGTAGCAAATCTCCGCGAAATAAAAGATGCAGCGAGCCGCGTCCGTTAAGCGCTAACCGTCTCTGTTAAGGGCGCTTCGATTTCATGCTCAACACTAGGATCGCATAATTTTGAAAGCAAAGATGCACATATTTTCAGAACAACGAAGATGCTTGATCGAATGAATCACACTTGAGTTCTTATGCAAATAAAGATGGATTACCAAATATAACTTTTTATTTTCAGCCCGAAGGTAGGTTTACATAACACAGACCAACATGGTATTTCTTAAAATATTTGAATCATAAAATAATAGTTTTTATTGTTGTTGTCGTTTTTCTTCATCTTAAACCAGAATCACTTGCTGACGTTAATTTTCATTTGCATGCGAGCTTGTGAACAGACGTTTTTTGTTAAAACCTTGAACAAACTCCAACCAAAACCCAGACAAACTAAAAAAAAAAAAAGAAGAAAAGAAGAAAAACATGAATTTTAAGAGCTTGTGAAGTTTCTGTCAGCGGAGGACTTCAGAATGGGAGGACTCTTTTTGCAGGGAATCGAACCTGAGGTTCAGTTCCACGTCAATTTCAAACACGTCAATTTCGAACTTTGAGAGCCAGACTTTTTTCTTTTCGGCATGCAATCAAGCATCTGTTTGTGGCACAATCAAAGCAAGGCATGAAACAAAAATTAAAGGTACTGTCCTTTTACTACTCACCTACGTCATCAAAAACAACAGCACTTTCACACATTGGTAAATTACTTCCAAACGTAATTTAACTACAATTACAATTACTTCGCTCCAAAAGTTGTTTAACTACAATTACTACTACGTGAAAAGTAATTAATTAAAATTACAAATTCTTTTTAAAAAGTAGTACAATTGCTTTACAATTACTCATTTTCGAGAGCGACCTGAGTTGGGCCATACTACTTTAAACGAGTTGTTTAGAATGCAGTGCATTTGTTCATTCCTTACCCCAATGTTTGAGGAGGCTTAAGCATCAGTGTATAAATGCCATGCATTGTACTTTCATTTTGTTAATTTTTGGTAAATTAATAATAGAATTTGACAGTTTTGGGGTAATGAAGTCCTACATTCTTATATTTTCAATACAAAATAATAAATTCGTTCATATACTCGAAGACACCAGATCGCTAAAATAAAATTGGGTTGACACACTTTTGTTAGCCAGGCAAATAAAACTGTGACAATTAGTAATTTCATAATATTTTAATAGTGTTAATATAAAACTACAAACACAAGCGCTAATACGACCACATTCTCATGCAAACGTTTCATGTTATTGTAAATTATTTACATTGAGTTGAAATTATATTGGCTCAGAAATATATAAGAACTGAATCGGGGCTTCTGAATCAATGGTGACAATATTCACAGGTGCGAGGTCACTCTCCAAAATGCTTATGCAAATAATATCCGAAGTAAGACCAACAGGAAATAAACTTGAAAATAATAACAAAGGAACAACTATGTGACAGTACTAGAAAAGAAACGTAAAACCTAGCAAAAAAAAAAATACACAAAAACTTCACAGACAATTTAAATTCCCAACCTCGGCTGAAAGCTGAAGCTCAATTTTGTTTCTTTCAATATTTTGGCATGTTTACGCTATTGTTTTCTGCTCTCACCGCGGATGATGCCACACGGTGCCGTTGAGTTAGGTTCCAAAGAGAATTGTCTGTCAGCACGCAGTGTACGCAGCAAAACAACAAACAACACTACGCTATTTTTGTTGTGTGTGTCTATGTATGCAAGTGTGTCACCAGTTAGAGCTACTACATTTAGTAACAAATGGGAAAGGCTGCAGACCCCAATCCAAGCCTTAAGCCAAAAGTATCCAAAAGTGTGCATCTGGCGGCCATGCTGCCATTCGGTTATTGACATGTGAAGTTGAGCGTCATGTTTTCATTGTGCTTCTGGAAGTGGCCGGTTCACTGACAATTTCGGCGGCAAGAAAGTGCTCGTTTAATCCGGACTGGACGTACCCGAATATTTCAGAATATGCTAGTTGGATTAAGCCCGTGCAAAGTGATCCTCACAGTGCTCAATGCCTTGTGTTTTAAAGGTCTTATATATTTAACCGCCCCTACAGTGGTCAGTGAATTTCACCTGAAGTTGTCAGGGAAAACCTGGAAAAGTCGGGGAATTTCAAAATAATAATTTGCTAGACACCCTGGTCTAGTAACGTTGGCAACTGCCGGATGATTGTCTCGCTCGGGTGGATCCGAGTTTCTCCTGCGGGTCACATAACGTGATCAGAGATAGAGCGATGCTAGTGACAAACTCTACTCCTAGCACGTGCTAAACAAGCAAGCACAAAACTTTTGTGTGCACTCACTTTTGTTTCGTTGCTTTTGTAAGTTTTTTTGAATAATGTTTGCGAGAAAGTTGCAGCGCAGTGCAACTCTTTCATCGTCTTCATTCAGGTATGTTTTGTTCCCGGAGTTATGGTGCGGGAGTTGCCGCAGCGCCAGAAACGACGGTGCTGCGATCGCATCTAGCTTTATGCTGCATCGCATTCCGTGTTACGACTGCCTTTGCCACAAAAGTAGGAGAAAAGAGGGATTTTCGGTTCCCTGTGTCAACCTCTCCATGCCAGGCCAGGTCCTACAGCCAGGGCTCAGGAGCTATAAGTACTTTGTTCCACCGTAACTTGGCATAGAGGGAACAACTGTGGCCCCCTCAAGCCAATCAGAGCGGCGGTGGCGGAGGCAGAGTGCAGTCACGTTTTTGTGTGCTTCCGTCTGGTATTTTATTTTCTCGTACTTGCAAGTCTTCGATGGCAGTCACCTGCCCTCACAGGCATTAATGAACGCTTCATTCACATACCTGCATCATTGCAGCTGCACATTGTAGCTCATAGATTGGACCCGAGCATTGTGTGAGCACTCGATTTGGGCTCATGATAATCTATAGCTCCACAAGTATTCGGGTAGTGGCCCTTGTCCAATCGCTGCAACGACGACAATAACCTAACCACAACAACGCCCAGAACTCGGAGCGTGTCTCATGCTTTGCCAACTTCAGCGCGTGGCTATGGTCAACATTGGCAGCGTATAATCGGCTTGTAGATCACGTGGCTGCTTGTTCTGGCTGCAAAATGAGGGGGTAAACGCTGCTCGCTTTTCTTTCAGTTTTTCTGTGACTTCTATTGCGTGTGGTGAAAGACGAACGCGTGTTTCATAGGCCATTAACATCAGGGATTCGTTCTAAGTGGTATCTGCACAAAGTAAAAAAATTGTTGCATCGCCTTTTTAAGAAAATGAGATGTGCTAGCATTTGCTTTTGGGTGTAGTTGCTACTATATGTGGGGTTGCACCTTGTTCACACTGGATTGTACAAGTGTCCCATTTCTTTCTTGTTCTTTTTTTTTAAACACTTTTACAGACGACTCTTTGTCCGACGGAGTTGACGAGGAAGACGTCGTGGAAATAACAGATAACGACGAAAGCGATGCCGTCGAAGTGATCAGCGATGACGACGTATCCGGTGGGGTTGACACTAAGGCTGGGGACGAACACGACGAAGCTGAGGAATCGGCCGACGACAGCGACTCCGGGAAAGCGGATGAAGAAGGCGACGAAGAAGACGCAGCCAGCCACGACGACGAAGACGAGAGCCAAATGGATGCAAACGATGACGTTCGGCTTGGGAGCGCTGACAACCAAAGGTGAATCCTTTTTTTTTTTTTACAGCGGAGCTGTTAAGGGCTAGTTTCCCCAGGATCGTGTCAGGTACCAAACAAATGTCGACAGAGCACTGGTTGCCGCCATTGCTCATAGATGGCGGTAGCTGTCCAGAGTGTTGTGTTTGACGGTTGTCTCCTTGCCGCCGTCGCTCATAGATGCGTGCGTCAACCTTTTCCAGCTTCGGCAACCAGACAACTGGTTGCTGCCGTCGCTCATAGATGGCGGCAACATTTCTTCGGAGGAAGAAGAGTGGAGAACGGAACGAGTGGCGAGGTGTGTAGCAGCGTAAGTGGTTCCGCATCCGCCGCAATGCCACTATCGGCTCAAGTTCCACTGCGTCAAGCGCTTCAGATTCCCTTGCGAAAGAAGAGCAGATCGCTCGCCTGGAAAGCCACCGCCGAGAACAGAAGCTACAGCTCTGCTGCTCTTCCTTCTTCACCAGAGTGGAAAGGCTGAAAGTTTTTTGTTTTTTTTTACCTTTTATTTTTTTGGTTTATGCAAGCAAGACATGGAAATGCAAGGAACTTGCTCTTATTCCCCCTGCAGACCAGAGTGTGGTTATTCCATGCTAAGGCGAGATGAAGTGCAGGTGGTGTTGCACCACTCCTGCGAAGCCATCAACTTAACTGGTTCATATTTCGTGTAATGTGTCTCTGAGGCAGAGAATTTTAACTTTGGAATTGCCTGTCCTTTAGTCCTGTTATGAACAATCGATAGACTAAAATGAAATTGATACGAAAAAACTCAAATGGTGAAAAATGCATTCACACTGTCCAGATCTCCATCTTTTATTTAGCACCGAGGCACTGAAAGGAAGGAATAGCAAGTTTACTGTGCAGCACAAACATACAAAACTTTGTGGAAATATTCTTTGGACGTTGCTCGACCTAAATATAACATTCTGCAAAATTAATAGGTTTTTTTGCAAAAAAATGTTTTCTCTAGGCCTTATTTCCCGTTAACACTGTTAAAGCTAGGAATGGCACTGCACTATTTAATTCACACCACTGTACACATACCTTTTATAATTTTTGTTTACACTTCGTTTTCTCGTTGCAGTTTGGACGACGACATGGTTCAGAAGTTTTCCACCGTCGATGTCAGCGGAGAAGTGCAGAAAGGAAAGGCTGTTCGTTCTCAGCTGCGTAAGTGTCTTCTTTCCGTGTTGCTTCTTTTGAGCTTACGTCCGGCCATTTTAGATGTCTCTCGGACGCTAAGGTGGCCTTGCTTTTCGGCCGTCTGGTAATTCCTATTTACTGTATGGCAATGGGCCTTTCTTTAAAATCCTACAAGGCTCCTCGTCAGTCCTGCATTGTGCCGTGCGACGTGGGAAGTTGTGGGGCCGTTCGGATCTACGCACGGGCCGACTTGCGCACTCCGTACATCCTGGAAGCGGCGCAGTTCCTTCTCTCTTGTCACTGCGAGTTCGAAACACGAAGAAAACAGAGCAAACACATCAGAAAGCCGATATGTACAGTGGATAGCGATGCGAGTAAGAATGCGCAAACGGCAACCATGCAGAACAACTCGACTCTGTCGCACGGCTACCGCGCATGCATCGGTGGTGGGGAGGCAATCGCACGCGGCGGGTGAGTAGGCACTTGTAAACACCTCCACTGGCGTCCTGACCCTCCGTTCACCGCCTGCTAGACTGCCTGGTCTCTACTGGCTGGTCGCCGTTTGCACATTTTAGCTCATATTGCTAGCCACTGTACCCTGTTGGTTGTCTTCCTGCTTTCTTTGTGTTCTGAAGATGCAAAATTCTAAACCAACGTTCCTTCTATTCGTGAGTAGTGCGTCGAAAAGACGATGGGAGGCACTGCATATTTCCGGATGTCTATTCAGCTATGGGGAAGACTGAAGGGCTTGAACTGAACCATTTGGTTTGCGGTCACCAGTTGCACCAGCTTGAACAAGTTTAAACACGTACACGACAGGAAGATTCGAACGCATTACTACACCGTAGCAGTTCATGCGTGTTCAAATGTTCCTTTGGTGTACATGTTCATATTTATTCAGGCTGTGCATGTTTATATTTATTCAAGCTGGCCCAATCAATGAAAGGAATGTTGTAACCCTAATTAGAGGATGCCACTAGTTGTGGTTCGAAGATATACTCAGCCACGATTGGTTCCTGGCTTCTATGCCTTTTCACATGTCCTGTTTACTTTCATGTATCATTTTCAGTTAATCGCTTTTTAGCGGGGCACAAGGATTTCGTAAACAGTGAATTGTTCCAAGAAAGAGTGTGCGGATAACCCGCCATTTAAAACCTACCTGATTAGCACAGGAAATGATGATGCCCAGAAAGGTTTTCACTGCAGAACCTTTGCTGGCATCTGGATGTGAAACATCACATTCAGTGTTGGTGAAGATAGCATGTTTCGCACGAGAATGTGACCTCTGCCATATCACTTGTAGATCACTCTGATTGGGTATCTGCGCGATCTGTTGGGAAATAGACACTGAGGCCTTGTTAGCACTTGGTGTGTCTGTTATTCAAGTAGGTATGGCTCTTACAGTGTGGAGTAGTTTGTGCCACAATTGGTTTTTGTTAAGACTAAAGGTTTGCTGCTTTTACATTTCCGAATGAATTTGTCGAGTCTTCTTTTTAGACAAGGCATGGCCCTCGTAGAAAATGTTTGGTCCCACAGTGTTGAGTTTGGCCGAGCAGGCCACAGTGAAGAGAGAGAGTCCAGGAGGGGGGCGAAACGGATTTAATTCCAAGGCAGACTTGCCGTTAGAAGAAAAAAGAGCGATATGCGGCAGCACGATATTCCATTTATATGATTCGCTGCTGCTAGAAAATAAACCAGACAGACAAGAAAGTAGTGTGGAAGATAATGCTTCTGCACTCTGCGACCTTGGCTATCGTACATGCATGACAACGCAACAACAGCTTTCTTTAACCTTAAAGTGCCACTAAAGTGGTTTCTGAGATCCTCTATTTATGGTCGTAATACAATCTACGGGCTCTAAGCAAGAAACCCACGATTAGATGGATATGCTGTTCGATTTCCCCGTTAAGAAACGAGATCAAAGATTGCGACGAAGCCTGTTTTTCGGCGATTCGATGCAGAAACCAGAGGGCACCGTCAGACATGCGACAGCCAATGGCATGCGATCGCTTCCAACACTTTTAGTGGGCCTACCAACAGCGGACTGCTTTTTGAATGCGTGTGATTTGCATGTGGGAAATTATTGCTCGTAATTGGCTATTTCATGTCCAATGGTGCCCTCTGGTTCTTGCACCGAATCATAGAAGAACAAGCGTGCCGCAATCTTGGATCCCGTTTTTAATAGGAAATCGGACGCTTATCAATCAGATCTTGGGTTCCTTGCATAGGGCTCGTAGATTGAGTTAGGGCCATAAATAGAAGGGTCTCAGGAACCACTTTAGTGCCTCTTTAACATTGTAGATTTACTTGATCAACGTTAAACTTTTTACAAGAAAGGCTCATGTAACTCTTTCGTTGCAGAGCACGTCAAGCGCCATTCATGGCAATCTATAAAAGGAGCCTAGCCAACAGTGTTGTAGAGATTACATTGGCACTGAGTAGGTTGGAATGCTGAGTATGTATGACATACCAAGACCCCGTGCTATGCACTAGTACGAGCTCGTGACATATCACAAACTCAGGCTAGTGCATACCACACATGCAATGTAGCGCAAATTACGTATAAGTTTTTGGGTCTAATTGTTGGGTAATATCTCAGTCTCGTCATGCAGTTTGACCCTTGTGTAGGTGGCAGGGATGGACTTACTGCACAATCTATGGGAAAACAGGTTCATAAAAGCTGGGCCTACAATCGAGTCAGTCTGGAAGTGGCTTTAAAGGGACGTTGAACTGAAATATGAATTTTGCAAGATAAGGCCGCAGAAGCGTTGAATGGGGGACACTAGGAACTTCAAAACATCACTCATACATTGATATCTCGAACGGATGGCCATATTTTTGGAAAAGAAGGGCGCGACCAACGTTGCATGATGTTACTTGAAACAATTTGGCACGTGGCATCACACAATAATTCAGAGTGTGTCAGTAGGAAAACATAATTGAAATGCCCCCGTTTCTTGTACATCGTGATTCTGCTTGTGATGGTTTGATAGATTGAAGTATGACTGCCGGTTGTTTGTGGTACTCCTACGTTAGCCATCCCACGTCTGACGCTTGGATTATTCTGGCGACAGTTGTGTGGGACAGCATTGTGGAGCTGAGGATCCAGCTGCAGAAGCTGCTGGTGCTGGCCAACCGGTTTCCGAGGCACTGCCGGTACCAGGACTTCAAGTCGGCCGCCCTGCAAGGGGACAAGAAGAACGCCAACCTCCTCAGGCTCGGTGAGGACGCTCTAACTGTTACGCAAGTGTTAAAGGGATGCCAAACTTCCCATAGAAATATTTATAGTGCGTCATATCTATGAGGGTCTTCATTTCACTTGCACTTTATTACCTTAACCGTTTGACGGTTGTTACCATACATCTAGGCGACGAATACACATTCCAAAGTGCTTGCCTAAATGCGAAACCGCGCGCACCGCAGAAGGTGTTGCTATTTGTTTTATGATCGTTATGCCAGCACGGTGTTTCGCTTTTCTGGGGCCATTTATAGTTTTTAAATTAGACGCTCAGCACACTTGAGTACGGGCAAAATGGTCGCTTCGCATGTCGGCTGCTCTGGTGGTTGTGGGAATTGGGCCGCTGGCTGTTCCGATTTTGAGTTTTAACGCTTCTTCGAATTGAACTCAAGGGATGAGAGCTTACCATGCAATGGAAAAGCTCCATAAACAGCGTGCCTAGCGAGCGGGAATAGTCAGGGAAATTTTAATTACCGGGAAAAATCAGGGAATTGTCAGGGATATTGTCAAAAAGCGAGCACAGTCAGGGAAAATGAGCCACAAACGCCATTGAGTGCCCTGAGCAGAGGCGTGAGGACTTGGGGGCAGAAAAATAGGCAATAAATTATGCTTAGAACGGAGCGCGGGCTCTGCTCACCCGGTGTAGAGTGTACTACCCGATGCAAAGGAAACAGCCGACAAATCCAGTCCAAGCCTTGGATTGGATTGAGGGCGCGACACTAGGCTAGATCCAGTTAGAGCTACTAGATTTAGTAACAAATAGGAAAGCTGCAGACCCCAATCCAATTCAAGCCTGGGGTACGGAAACCAAATTCCAGCGCTCATTTTTACACTTTAATGTGTTGCATGTTGCAGCATAACCTCTAAGATACCAGTCTTTCGTTGAAAGGCACAAGAAAACTTATTTTAAAGATAATTAAACAATCTCTCAATGGGCAACCGTTGGATGCATGTGGAGCCTATTTGGGAGGTAATCTAGCAACGTTGGGGAACTTGCTACGTAGTCATCACGTAGCAAGTTCCATTGGAGCAGCGCCGCTCTTTGGAATTCAACATTTTCCTTCATAGCTTTCCTCAACTTACAAATCGCGCATTGTACTCAAACCCTCGTTTGTGTACCCTGTACACAGCCATTCTCCCCCTAGAAGATTAGCCCGTTGCTCAAAATTTTGACAAAGTTGCTTTTCTCACCCCGTTCACCCCTAAGCTGACAGTGCTGTGGAAGCTACGTGCTCCTTAGGCCAGCCACACGCTCGTCACCCCACGGGTACTTCGAACAGCTCAGTTGTAACGTGTGGACGCTATTGACACCCCCACAACGCTGACAACGCCACCAACGGCAAAGCTCATAACCACGCCAGCCTTGCTACGTCACAAATGCGGGGAATCTTTTTTCTTCTTCTGTTTTTGTTTGCGCTGGATATCCCATGACGCATCGCGCTCTCCGTTCGCTTCTCTTCGAGCGCTTGCTCGAGTGAACCGTTTGAAACGAAATATATAGCCAGTCGTTCAAAAGTACCAACGGGCGATCATCATTTACGGTTATTATCCGTCGTGCTTGACTCATTTCCGAACGAAATTTGAATATTTCAATTTTGTTTCCATACCCTTTAAGCCAAAAGTATCCGAAAGTGTGCATCTGGCGGCCATGCTGCCATTCGGTTATGAACGTGTGTGGTTGAGCGTCAAGTCTTCATTGTGTTTCCGGAAGTGACCTCTTCACTGACGATGTCGGCCGCAAGAAAGTGCTCGCTTAATCCGGACTGGACGAACCCGAATATTTTGGAATATGCAAGTTGGATTAAGCCCGTGCAAAATGATCCTCACAGTGCTCTGCCTTGTGTTGTAATGGTCTTATATATTTAACCGCCTCTACAGTGGTCAGGGAATTTCACCTGAAATCGTCACGGAAAACCTGGAAAAGTCAGGGAATTTTAAAATAAAAATTTGCTAGACACCCTGATAAAGTACCCCCTATTCAGCATTTGAAACCTCCGGGATTCCGCGGAAGCTGATGTGCCCAAATGAAACGGAATGGAAGAAAGGTGGCAACTTTGCCTTCAGTATTTCCATTTGACGCTCCTAAACTTGAACAGGTTGCAAGCAAATTATGTGCTCCCGCCGATAATTAAGGAAAAAAACTTCTGCATTGACCCTTTCTTATAACATTCATTTGGAAACAAAACCCGACCAGTGGGAAACATCTTTTGGAGAAAATAAACTCGACCGTCAAAGGGTTGGGATCCTCCTCGGGGCGTTACACAAGGCGACCCAATCGTTACACAAGACGAACCAATCGAAGGGGGATGTTACACGAGTTTTCAGGGTGGAAGGTGAATGGTTACATTTTCCACAAAAGATAGATGCACAGACGATGGCAGCGATGTGGGAAAGGCCGTTCTAGTCCGGAGCTGCATGAGGAAAGAACGGGGACCCGAGGGTAATAGTGAAAGTAGTGCTCGGGTGTGCAACATTTAGTGGATGACCGGTGTGCTGAGAGTTATGTGCGGGGGTAAAATGAAAGGGGAGCTACTGAGGGGAGTAAAAATCTTGCGAGACAAGCAGAGGGTGGTGATGCGGCAACGGCAACAAAGAATCACTAACTCGGATTTAGCCTTCAGGGACAATATTGTAATATCATATATGAATACGAAGAATTAACAAATTTGGTAGCGCGGTTTTAGGCTGCTTCGAGTGGATTGATGAGATGCACTTGACGAGAGCTCTACATTGCAGATGCGGGTTCAAGTTTTGACTTTATTAAAGGGAAACTGAAGCGGTTTTGTATTTGAGAAAAAAAAACACTTAAATCATCTTCATTTTGCCTCCTGGGTAACGAATATCAAAATTATATGTCAGATTGATCCACCAAGTAGCCACAACAGCACTTTCAAAATAACGCCGAAGCCCCTCCTTCCCCGCACATTCGGTGGGAGGAGAGAATCGTAACATTATACGGAGATCTCATCATTTCCGCACTTTCCGCATGCTCCCTCACAAGCAGCACGTGCGAGGCAGTTGAAACATCTGGGTATCACGTCACACCCGGAAGTTGGTTTTTTGGTTTCTCTCGCGTCTATTTATATGTTTTGGATTAAATGCTCGTGATATCCAAACTTGCAAAACAAAAATATGCTAGAAATCACATCTAGCTCATTTTTTTTTTTCAAGAACCTCTTCAGCTTCTTGTTATGATTTGTAGGCAAGTAATTTAACATGGGGGGGGGGGGGGAGCATGATATAAATGACATTTTAATTAAGTTTGTTCGAGGTTGGCCGGGATTTTTATTCCTGTGGAGGAAACAAAAAAACTAGCAAGCACAAGACTATGTCAGATTTTAAGGTAATTCTCCACGCACGTCTTGAAACCGGAGACGTTGCTTTGGTAGCTTCCTAATTCCCATGGCGTAGAAAGAACTCGGCTGCATGGCTACACTCTATTGAACGTGTATGTGCAGTTCATTTCTCACCCGCGGTCGTCCTCTGCCAAACAGCTGACACCATCTGCAGAGAGGTCTGAAGTTGCAGACGGATGTGATTGATTTTCATGGCTGTTTCACTGTCCACGTCTATTTTGTTCACCTAACATTTGCCGTTTAACCAAAATTTAAACATTTTTTCCTAAAATAGCTGGTATATGTACCGTATTTATTTAAATATAAGTCAACCTTTTTTTTTTTTCGGAAATGTTGGTAAAAATGAGGGGTTGACCTATAATCATGACTAGAAAACTTTGACCTACATTTGCGACCAAATTTTGGGACTCTATTGAGTTCATAGAGCTATTGAGTTACCGAGCCGGCTTCGCCGTAGCGCCGCACTGCTTCTTGTTTCAGAAAGCTTTTGATGCACGAAAACAACCAAAACAGCAGCAGCCGGCAGCTCGCAGTGGCCTCCACTCGCATGCATTCCTCGGGTGTCGGGTTTTGCGCCTCATGCCCCTCGCGACGCGTGCCCCTCGCTCACTTATACCCCTCGCAATGCAAGGGGGAAGGGGAGGGAGGGAGACGCGACAGGCCATGCACCTTGCCATCACCGCCAAGAAGACAGGTCCGTAGTGCTCCTTCGGTGACACCATGGGCATTGGCCGACGGGCGGCGTGGCACTGTATGGAAGTGAGTCGAATCGTGCGTGTGTTTGCCATCGTACGAACGAGTTTCAGTGGACAGAAACGCACCTAGTGAGCTAAAAGTCAATCTATACACGTAATTGGGGCTTGGAAACATAGTTTATTGCGCAGAAAACAATAGAGCGCCTCGTGGTACAGTGAAAACAATTACTTGTAGCGTGAATGAACCATCGTAGGAACGACGTGCTTCTCGAATCTCAAAACGTTAAAGTATTTTGCGAGGCCACTTGAACTTGTACTTCCACTCTTGTGTGACAACATTTCTTGTTCCTTTGCGTTCTACCAGAGCAAACAATGACCTGAAACATGAGGAAGTCCTCACCTTGCATGGCTTGAGACGGCAAGGTTGTCCAGCAGGGATCGCTCCTATCCAGGCATCACGAAAATCATTCTCGTTCGGGAATCTGAACACTGTCACCAAATACAATGTAGCTTCGCCAATACTGGAAACTCCTCCGAAAACCTATGGGAGCGGCGGCGAACGTGACAGTGGCGCCTCTAGCGGACTCGGAGTTTACGGAAGCAGACGACGCAATGGAAAAGTATAGGCTCTGCGACGTCCTCGAGCTTTGCGAGCCCAGTTTCTTTGCCTCAACAGCTGAAACAATTCATTACGGTATGTCCGCTTGCAAAGCGGAATGCACTGATACGCAACTGCAACGACAAACAAATAACAACAGCGCGCATAAACAAAGATGGAGCAGTTTATTTAGAGGTCTCAAACGCCACTCAGGGGGATCACACAGCGTTTGAAGCGCATCTGGGAAGCGGAAAAAAGGCGTTTAGCTACTCGAACTACGTAGTAAAAGGTTACTGTTGATCCGTTACAAACTGCGTTGTCACAATTTCTTACCTGAATAGGTGATTATTAAAACGTGCGCAAACAACATGTTAAAATTACCAGAGCAAGCGCACCAGCCTCTGCAGCATTACAAAAACAAAAAGTAACGAGAAAAATGACCGTGCAAACACTTTCCGAACTTTGCAGAAAAGATGGGGTCCCCATCCCAAACGAAAATAAAAAGAAATGCGGAGCAGTCGCGAACAACGGCAAATAAAACAAAGAAGTTAGCAGACGATACAGAGATACAAATCACCCAGCAAAGACCTCCTTCAACGACGACGATCGCACAGGGCGTCGTTAGAAGCTTTGCTCGCCCGTTGGTGTTGAGTCGACAACAAACAAAGCAAAAACAACACAACAAAACTATAAAGAAAAAAGAGTTTCACTTTTTTTTTTCAACTGTGCGTTACACGTTTGTTTATTTGCTTTCGTGGCGTTGGTAGAAACTAAGATCAAAAGAGAGGAAAGAAATAACGTAGTTCAGCTCACACTGCCCGGTAAATAAGAGTCGCACGCTGCAATCTCCTTCGTGCTAGCGCGTGCGTGACCTCTTTTGCTTTCGCATTTCTTTCTTAGTGACCTTGGCAGGTTGTTTGTTTGCTCGCTTGGCGCAGAAGTTCGAAAGTACATTCCAATACTTGTTGACGTACATGTCCAGGCACTCCTTGCACACCGTGCCTTTGTTTTGAGTGTCGATCAGCGGCCTCAAGTGCGCTTTCAGCTGAACTCTTGTTTGGTGAAATATTCGTCTGTTGAGGCGTCAGTGGCGATTTTGATGAGAGACTTGGATGGATCTTCCAGTTTAATTTGGAGTAACTTAATTACTCACGTTTGTTCGGTCTTCGGGAAGCGGAAGAAGGATTTTCCACCACATCACAAAAACTTTTTGGCAGCGGAGATGGCAGGCTCATAGCCATCTCCAAGTATGCGCTAGTGTCACGCCCGAAGGCGGCCGGTTGATCAACCAACGATGACCCATAGCAGACGTGGCCGCGTATACTCAAATTAAATCCGCGTTCTCGCCGGTGAAAAAGCGATGAATTTCCGACAGATGCAGGAAAGGTAAAGCAGCCATCGCTTTGACTAGCAGACGTAAAGCAGACGACGTTAAGTGCGTCAGCCGCGCCAACCCGCCGACGCCGTTAAAGAGTGAGGAGTCTCGTCGCACACGAAAGGAGGAAAAAGTATTTGGGAGGGAACTTGCGGATACTAACCACCCTCACTCTCGGTTCTTAGCAAACAAACCTCGGCGCCTCGGGACACCTCGCCAGTGAGTCCTTTGACTTCTCTCCTTGATGCGCGTCTGCTGGTTGTTAGACAAAAACAACATACCGCTCGAGTTATTTCGTCTGCCCTCTCTGAAAGGCGAAGTCGAGCTCGCTCGTAAAGACCTGCACTTCCGAAAGTTGCAGGAAAGGTAAGAGAGACGCAGACGACGTTGCGAGCAGACGACGTTGCAAAGGAGCAGACGACGCTCAGATAGGGGGTCGCGATCACCCAATCAGGGCCCGGCGTTCTGACGTCACCGCTACCCTTGCACAAGAAGCAGACGAACTTGCCCTCCGCATTGCTACATTTGCAGGATTGTATCGGAAGAAGCATGTGCACAAAGATAATAAGTATGAGCTATATGCAGTTTACTTTGTCAGGAGGCCTGATGCAACATGTTAGTACCGTATCTTCCGGACCATAGTCTGCACCTGGTGCAGGGAAAGTTTTTGGTTAAAAACAAGAAGATTTCTTCTAGATATTCCGCACCTGGTGCCTAGTCTGCATGTAAAAAGCTCATGCAGTTGGCTCAGCGATAAATCAGACTACGGATGTTTCATACTTCTGGTTAATTGAAACAAATTATAAAAGTTTGGTTGTCCCACTATGTTTTTAATGTATTCATAAGCCGCTCAATTGTACGGCGTTTTCATGTAATTCTTTCTTTTCTCTGTTCCAAATTCTACTGGAGCGAGGCATTTGGAGAAAAATGCCTGAAGGAATATCTCTCCACCTTCTTTGAAGTGGAGTGTGTTCGAGTAACATTGCAAAATGCTTTCTCTCCTTCAGCGACAAAAAGTGTCGAGAGACCTGCTGCAACAACTACTGGGTCTTCAGCAAGACCTGAAGAGTCGCACCCAGAGGTAGCCAGCGTGTTCGGACTTGCGCACGAGAAGCAGGAAGACACAATGTCGAGTGAGTGTGTGCCCTCGACTATTTTCTTCTTTCAGATTCGAGAACATACTTGCCTGAACCACTTGCCCAAGAGGATCCTTGTACAGAATGTTTCAGCAAAGGCTTTCAAACTTGCTACCAATAGGGCAGTTGAGAAAACATACTCTTTTCAAGAACAGGCTATGGCAGATGTCGAGGATTGCACAAAGTGCACTCTGTGATTAAGGCGAGACATTAGCCTAAATTTCAAATTTAACTAAAAAAATTCAGTTTTTCAAATTTGAGGTTTTTGGTTTAGAAACTAATTATACACCGATAGACTAAATGTGATAGCCGTACGCTAAATGGTTAAGTTAATATAAAATATTTTCAACACATTGTGAGGCAAGTAAAGGAGTTCAATAGGGTTGTGCGAATATTCGAAATTTAGAATAGTAGTTTCGAATAATAGACTATTCGATATTCGCCGAGAAGAACTGCACTATTGGCGTTTTTCGAAGTGTTGATCGCGGTAGGTTAGCCCCGTTGAGTGCGCTTCTCACCGAGCATTACATTGGTGCTCACTGAGAAGTGCACTCAACGGGGTAACCACATTGAGTGCATATCATAATAGCTTGCTTGGAAGAAAACCGTACATTCAAGCGGGATGGTGCACGCGTGCCGGCTGTAGATGAAAATAAATGGAAACTTTGTGAATGTGTATACTTTAATTAATTTTGCTGGCCCCTATTTTTCGCGAATCGGTCAAAGAGGACATAGTCGCGGCCACTAAATTTTGCGATTTCCAGAGACCTGCATTGAAATTCTTATGGACCGAAATTTTACGCTTGCCTTTAAATATGAAGAATTTTTCAATTTGCGATATCCGCAAAAATTAAGGGCTCGCGAACATTAGAGGGTTTTACAGTATCTACATTGTAGTAAAAGTTTCAAAATTAAACTGACTGTTTGCAAGAGTATATGTTAGGCAGAGATGCCTTTACAACCTGCGTTCATCATGCGCGATTCATTCCTTTTTACTCGAAATAAAAGAAAAATATTTCAGATTTGTAAATTCACTCATTTGGGTCTAGTTGGCCATTTGTATAGGATCCATTTTATGTCATACTTCATCGTTTACTTCACCATCCCAAGACATCAGACCTTCTGAGGTCACAGTTCATTAATTTGAGATAGATTAAACTTGGCTTATAAATGAACAAGTGGAACAACCTTCACAAGTTATAGCTGGGTTTCCGTCTAAGCATTATGCTATGGTAGTGGAAGGAGTGGAAAAACGATTCGATATTCGAATCAAAAATATTCGACCAAAACCACTATCTGTTTCGAATTAACTTCAAACTCAAAATCCACTATTCGCACAAGACTAGATTTCAATGTTTGAATGCATTTTTCTCAGTTCCACTTTTTTGCTGCAGATTTCATACGAAGGAATCTTTTGTTTGAAGGTAAAAGTATTCTGATACCACAGTCAAGATGTTTCTGAACTGAAATTTACTGGGAATCGGGTTGTCTACTTTATTTTGTTTTAAATTGAAATCCTCATTGAGAAAAAACTATGTTTTCAAAAATTGACATACCATAGAATACCGTGCATCCGCCCATTCCACACTAAGTGCACACGGTATTTGCATTCTCACACTGCTTCAAATTCACACCCTCTTCGAAGGACCTGACGACCTTGACGTCGTCCTTGAGGTCATCCTAGACGTCATGTTTGATGTCGTCTTTGACATTCTTTATTTGGGAAGTCGTCCTTGAGGTTGTCCTAGCGAATACTATCGCAATTCATAGACAACCAACAATAGTAGTTTCTGCAGCAATTTCTTATCTGCTGGCTTGCCCGTTTCCTTGCTTGAATGCAGTGTGCTCCTGTCTGATTGAAGCGGCGATGAGGCGCCGCCCTGGCAGAGGTAATTCCACGATCTTCGCTCATTGCTCTGGACAGTGGCCGAGCTCGCGTTTTCTGCGGCACGGGCAGTTCACGCGACTCCCAAGCGCGACTCGGCGAAGCGTTAACCTCACTCATTTCTCGTGCCACCCACACACAGTTCTATGAAAATTTATGCACCATAGTACAGCTATGCACCGACCAATTCCTTTTTTGCTGAAACGCTCTTTCAGAATGGGGGCACCTGTGACTGCGCCTGTGGTAGAAGAAGCGAAAATACCTACGCGAGCTCTTTTGTAGGGGCGCAGAGAGTACACGAGACGGAACCTGGGTGGCGGCAGTGGGGAGGCGAGGAGCGTGTCTGCACAGCGCGACCATGTGGGTGCTTTGCAACGGTGGCTGCCAGTGAAGGGGGAGGAGGGAGAGGAGGAGGGAGGAGGGAGGGGAAGGAGAGCAATGCCGGAGGGTATGTGAATGTAACAGGAATGAGGGGAGGCGGAGAGTACTCTCCACGTGATCGTGTGGGTTCTTTGGACAACGGTGCGGCCTACAGGGGAGAAGGGGCGGAGGAGAGAGAGATAGAGCCTTGCCTCGGTTGGCGTGTATGCATGAGGAACGACGGGGGGACGGAGAGGACTGCCCCTGCTGTAGAGTGGGGTTTTGTGTTTGTACGTGAGCATTTTTTTTTTTGCCGGGAAGGAGCACTAACAGCTACCGCGGTAAAATAAAATATGCATCTCCAAATACTCAGTTTCTGCCCATATGCAGCGCCAGCGGTCTGGACCAGATTCCAAAGCTTCAGAACCAAGTTATATCTTATTCGAAGGTTATAAGCGATTTTCGGATATTTCCAATGGTAAGATGGTGGCCAACAAAGCCCACGAACATATAGGGCTAAATGGCACAAACTACTGGGAACGGGCCCCATTTTTCTATCGAAGCTTTCAGAAAATCACTTAACTTTTGTGTAAGATAACGGTTAGCTCTAATACGTTGGCATCTGGTCCGGACCACTAGCACTACATTTGGGCGGAGACTGGGCATTCGGCAATGCATAGTTCATTTTGCAATCAAAACACAACAAAACATTTTTGTCGGGGACACGCTGTATGGAAGTAAGAATAGACGATACATTGGAAAGAATTGCTGCATACCACACGGCGTTCACTTGTGTTTGTCCGCTATCTCTAAATGTCGTTCCTCATCAGTGACGAGGAAATTCCGAGCGACACGGACGGCGAAGGATCGGACGGCGGACCAGGAGGGGAGGACGAAGACGAGGACGACGCGGAGGAGGAAGAGGAAGAGCAGGCACCGGAGAAGCCCGCCAAGAAGCGTAGGATGGACGAGCTGCATCGCGGATATCGAGGCGTTCTACAAGACCTTCGAGCCCTTCAGGTATGCACGCGTGGCTGCCTCTTGCATGTTAGGTACCCCAGGTTCAAAATCTCGTCATACTGGTCAAATTGTCCCTCGACGACGAAAAGATTGAAGTGCCTTGCATTTTGGCGGGGACTGACGTTGTGCCATGTGAACATTTATACAATCAGCTTGGCCTTTGGGACTGCTCTAGGGGACTTGAACATAGGAGGCTTCAATTTCAAATTGTGCATTCGTGCAAAGAGTCAATTGTGACAGTTTGTTGCTTTATGTCTGAGATTGTTTTCTCTGTTATGCTGTTGTCAGTGTGGTGGTAAGCATTGGGCGTATTTAAACGCTCATTAATTATCCTCTTCCAGGGATTCAATGTCAGCTTGTGCAACGATAATTTGGGTATATATTTTGACATTTCTGAAGAAAATATATATTAGGCCATTTCTCAGGGATGAGCATTCAACCATATACGAATGGTTTAGCTAACGTTTTTGTAGAGATTATAAAGTTGAGAGTCTCAAGACACGAAAATCGACAAGCTTTCACGTGGTACTTTGCACGACCGTCACTTTCACACTAAAGTTACCAGGTCGAGATAACTTGTTTCTCGTCCACTGGTGTGTGCAACATGCGCGAGGATAGTAACAGCCAAAATATAAGTAGAGACGTTGTCTGTCCTTTTTACTATTTCTTCGTGCTGTAAAAAAGTTCTTCCTCCTTCTGGCTCAGTCTCGGGTTAAAATCATTGCGGTAAACTTCCACCAGCTCGCTGGTACAGTGACTATAATTTCGTAAAGTATAATATTTTTAGGAAAAACAAGCTATGAAACGTCTCATGAAAACCTGCTGGAAAGCATTTTCAGATATTATTCGCCGACGAATGCTTTCTTGAAAGAGTACTCAGTGGAATACACCAAATTCATAACGCTGTAGGAATTGACAAATTTGCAAAAAAGACAGTTTCTTAACCTTTATCGTGATTTCTACATAGCAGTGGTTCTCGAATGGGGGTCTGCAGACCCCTTAGTGTCCACGAAGGCATTGTGGGGGTCCGTGAAGCCCAGCCTCATCGGTAAGCCCGGCAATAAAAGTTGTCTTTTCTCAGATTGAGAAAACACGTTTCAGTTTTTGGGTGAGGTTTCACGTGTATATGTCAATAAGAAAGTCTGACTTCACACTAGTCCTCAGTTATACAGTAAAACCTCGTTAATTCGGATCTCATGGGACTGGCAAAAATGTCTGCATTGTCCGAAAGTCGAAAGGACAAAGTAAACTGCACAATAACGTTCCCTGTGACATACCTTTATTTTGAGAAGAAATCTGTTATTGCCGCGTGCTTTCTGGACGACATTTGGGCGGAGACGACAACTTTTCTTAGCGCGGTCGAGTGCTCCACCGCACTTGCACTGTCAGAGCTACACATCCCGTGCGCTGACGATTTAGCTCAGCAAGGCCTTTCTAGTTTCGGGTGCACCACCTTGCACAGCACGCTTTCTTTTCGCGTTGAACTTCTCGCTCTTGAAAGCCTGTAGGATCTCGGCCTCAATTTTCACGTACATGGCCAAAGTGCTTCTGTTGACATCGTAACTTTCCATCACTTGTTGTAGAAACGCTTCGTCCTTCAAGGCCCTCAGTATTTCCACTTTCGTCGCTAAATTCTTGGCCTGGTACAGCTGCAATGGAAAGCAGTAGCACAACTGACCGTTTGGAGCGGCAAAATCGTGATCACCGCGGTGCTATTGTTCCCGAGCGCGGCGATAGCAAGAATGCCAGTCACGTTGCATGTTTCACCGCGGGGTAGCGCGGGTGGCTGGCAAAAAATTGAGGGATAAGATAGCTGTTAAAATGAAGGCTTCAGGATGGGCTGCTTTCTGCCGGCCATCCCGCGTTGAGGCATGAAACGTGACTGTGTCACTCTCGCTATCGGCGCGCTCGAGGAACAATAGCACTGAGTGTCGCAAATTTGCTGCTCCGGTCGTCAATCAGTTGTGCTACTCTTTTTCCGTTGCAGCTGTACTTCAGCCGCTTCCATGCCAGGAGAGTAGCGCGTTGACGCACGGCAATCAGAGCAAAACTGGTGCGAAACACGGAGAACCGGAAGAGTGAAGAACCATGGGAAAACCGGAAAAACCACGTGTGCACCTCGGATGGATAGCTGTCATACCCTTTGGAATGGACGGTAGCTTGCGCCACCTGCCGAATTCGTCCGAATTAACCATAGCGCGCCACATTCCCTCCGAATTAATGAGCATTTGGTACCATTGGCTAATACACACGTTTGACGGGACCGGATCGGCAGTTCAAATTATCCAAATTTCCGAATTAGCGGGGGTTGAATTAACGAGGTTTTACTGTATTCGTTTATTAAATTAATATCATAATTAGGGTGTGTAGTTTCCGGTTTTAACCGAAAAACACCGATAAACATCCGTCGGTGACGAAAATACAAAATCGGTTAAAACCGATAAACACCGGTGGTTCAATATTTTCACCCTGGTTAAAACCGAAAAACACCGATCGTTGCACGTTTCCGACCTTGCGAAACCCTTTTCCCGTAAAGGTTCGGTCAAACGTGTTATCTCGTGGATCCTGCATTTTTCCAGTGTCTATACATGGCTTGCACGTGGCGTCAGTCCGCCCTCCTTTCTGGGGGTCAAAAGCGTTCTAGTTAACGCAGTGGAAGCTAAGCTCCCACACGCCTTTCACCCATTGTGTCTCCCATGTGCCCCTTTTGTGGAAAAATTAGCGCAGTGGAGAGTACGCTCCCACGTGCCCTTTCCCCATTGTGTCTGGCAAAGTAATGTCCGTGCAAGCCATGTATTCAGAGGTTGCTGTGGTTCCCGGAAGACACTGACAACATCCGTGTCGTACCAGGGCTACTGACCTTTCAGAACTGAGATGCAATCCTTGTTATCTTTAGTTTCCATGGGCTTTGGGGAAACGGAAAAAGGGTTTTGTTGGCGTGGGGTTTTTTCGCTGTATATATAAAGGACCGTTTTGTAAAAAAAAACCCATCCTTTGGGAATGATTATCTACGTTAATGCGAATAGCATCAAACGGTGCGGAGTTATGCGCAGCTTCGTCAGGTGGCCGGCACACTCTAGATACGCCAGCCCACTCTTTGAGGCGATTCTAAATTTGTTGACACTTTCACAGCCCTGCGCACGATCTCCGCAGCCCAGCACGTGCGTTTGTGTCACTTAGGAAGGCGAGCAAAGCACGCGCCATACGCACAAACACTCAAAATGGTACCGACCAGACTTTCTGGCGTCTCAGCTAGTCTCAACCAACGGGAGAGGGAGAGCACGGTCGCTAGCTCACCCTCTCTCCGCGCTCGGGAGAGGGGTGATGTAGCGGCTCGTGCTCAGCCCTCACGAGAGCGGAATGAGCCCTCGTGCATGGAACGCGCGCGCACCGGTAGCTGTGACAGCGCTGTAAAGCGCGTCCTATGGTAAAGATATAAACAACCGATTAGAGTGCGTTGAATGACTGCCTTCATAGCTCTGTGGGTTAGGCGCGTCTGCCTGCTGATCAAAGGGTCAACGGTTCGAATCCCAGCCGGCGCCGGTCTTTTTTATTTATTTATCGACCCGCGGCGTAAGAGGTTAGATAGCCAGATAGATAGATACATAGATAGATACATAGACGAAAAGTGCGTGAAGTATCCAAAGAATGCTATTCGCATTAAAAATTGCAGACGTGTTTGAGAAGGCGCGTCCGTCCCGCGTCTGCAGGTTTCCTCAACGTGAGACTTGCTTCCTTCGTCGAACACTTCAAGTATCGTCGCCACGCGGAGTATAGAAGGCCACCAGGATGGGAAGCAAGTGGAAAGCTCCGAATGACTACGCTGCAGATTTCATGGATGAATCGTCTTTCTGGTTCCACGTGAAAATTGTTAATCCGTGCATAAAGTGGAGCTGCCAGAGGGATTCCGTGCCTTTATGAAAGAATCTATCGGCTGGTCCTCCAAGACGAGCGCAAGCTGAGTGACATAGAATCATAGTTGCTTTGTTACTGCCAGTGTGCTGTGACTAGCACCGTTGATCCAGTGTTATGTTGGAAGCTTCATTGCCTGACCGGCCACTACTGTCCCAAGCTTTGCTGGACATTTTGGGATTTCCTGTGTCCACCGCAAATGTGGAGCGTGCTAGCAAAATTGCGGGCTGTGAACCGTAAGGAACGTGCTGCCATGACGGATTCAAGCCTCTCGAAGTATGCTTACATCTACTATAATACCCAAGTGTGAAAAATAGATGCTTCCTCGAGAAGAAGTGTATGAAATATGTGAATAAAATTGGAATTCTCTGTCTGTGATCAATGGCAATTTTTTCCACCGATAAACACCGATTTTAGCCCCATCGTCAGACGTTCCACCGTAATGCACCCGGTGTTTCGAAAATGAATAAACACCGGAAAACATCCGCCGATTTTTCTCACAAATGAAACACCGGAAAGTACACACCCTAATCATAATTAACCTATAACTTCCCTCCCTTCACCACGAACGAGGTCCTCCATCGTCTCTGTGACCCACAAGGGGTCTGCAAAACATGATTGGCTGAGAACCACTGCTATATAGTATCAGTGGAACCTCGATTTAACGAAGTCACCGGGACCCGCTAACTACTTTGTTAATCCGGGAACTTCGTAAAATCGAGGAAGGAGACCTCGGTGCATAGGCTGCGCGAGGAAATCCGAGTTTGTTCGTTAAATCGGGAAATTTGTAAAATCTGGTTTCGTTAAATAGAGGTTCAACTGTATCATAGTGCAGACATCAGTAATCGTGTTCTTGTCAGTTGATTTATAGTTTCATCTTTTTAATTGTCATTTGAGTATACGTACGTAGTTTGATTTTTACCTGTCAGTAACTTTTTTGCAAGGAAGACCGCAAATGCTTACCATACTTCTAGTTGTAGCGGCCCCCTTAATCAAAGGGCTCGTCCGCAGCCACGACCCATGCACAGGCTTCTGGTGTATGAGGGCATCTTGTGCGCACTTTTATTTTAAAAAATGAAAACTGGATGGAACTGAGAATGAAACATGGGAATTCGACTTGGGTGGAACTCCAACGATTGAGAAGTGGTACGAGCGTAACGAGGCTGTCGTCTGGCAGGATCAACAAGGGCTTCCAAGCGTTGGAGCAGTCGCCGCTCAAGTCAGATCGAGCACGTGAGTTTGCTCCTCCCCGTTGCGCCGCCGTGCCCTCCGGGGGGGGGGGGTATTCTAGACGAAAGTTAGAACGGCTTCCCGTTTCATCTGCCCCTTTTGTCGGTCCCGAGCATTATCGCCTGTTAGTACGTTTCTCAGATCGTATGTGCTCTTTTTACACAGTTTGCCGTCGTGTCACAGGGGTGCTTCCATACTTTGAGGGGCTATGCCGATATGTAAGTGGGGTGTGGTCACCTGCGGCACAATAACCCGAGAGTTGGGTTTATGCGAGTGCCAGATTGACCGTCGATTAATTCGGCCGAACTATTCCTCTGCAGCGACAAAACAATGTTGTGGCTGAATGGATTGTGGATTGCCGTGTACACTGTGCGACACCATTCGCCTGCACACAGCGTCGGTGCTTCTTTGCACTTTATTTCGAAGGGTTATTGCCGAGCAGCACGAATTCACCGCTTGGGTTAGAGCCTGGAATGAATGCTTCCCACCATACTATATTCAAATTAAAATTCTTTATTTTTCTTCAAAATGAAGAGGGGAGGAAAGAAAAAAGCAACTCATGGCGACTTCTTCCATCTGGTCGTTTCAGATCGCGCCGGGATCAGTAGACCAGATCTGAGATGGAGCACGCGATCCGAACAGAGTCGCTCCGCCTCTGGATCGCCAGTGGAACGTCACCACCCCTCTGGGATTGGTGGATGCATTCCCATCATTCACTTTCCCGCGGTCCCAAATCTCGAAGCACGTGTTTTCGCAATTGTAGTGCTAACAGCACGTGTTCAATGCACAGCGAAGTTAATCGGGACAAAAAGATGCATGTCAATAAGTGATGCATCAGCGTAGCCAACTTGGGTCTTCGTCGGAATACTCGTGAACGGTGTCCAAGTACCTCTCAATTTTTGTCCTCTTCTGCGGAGGTCCGTAAAGGCAGTAGAGTTCATGCCGGACATAGAAGCAATCCTGGTCATCGCTGCTAGTCGAGCCGCTGCTGCTGGAGGTGCTCGTGCAAACTTGACGATGAACTGCCATTGGCACAGCAGCAGTAAAGCGGGCGGCACTTCGCGGCGGCCGCTATGAATTCTGCCAAGGCGAGATGCCCGGCGAGACAGAAAGTCACATGTGAGCGCAGAGGGCTGGCCGGGCTGGCTTCCGGTCTATTCCGCCGACATCGGCATAGCGAGTTTTCTTGGATCTGGATCAAGATCTGGGTGGGAGCCGATCCAAAACGACGAGTGGAGCACGTCCGTCTCGATCCCGATCGGCCAGGGAAATAGGCGGATTCCAGAAAAGTCAATCTTGGCGCGCTTCAAAATGACCAGTGGAACTCACCATTAGTAGTTGGTTGACAAAGCCTCTGCCTCCCCCCATCCTTTGGGAATGATTATCTACGTTAATGCGAATAGCATCAAACGGTGCGGAGTTATGCGCGTTCGTCAGGTGGCCGGCACACCTCTAGATACGCCAGCCCACTCTTGAGGCGATTCTAAATTTTGTTGACACTTTCACAGCCCTGCGCACGATCTCCGCAGCCCAGCACGTGCGTTTGTGTCACTTAGGAAGGCGAGCAAAGCACGCGCCATACGCACAAACACTCAAAATGGTACCGACCAGACTTTCTGGCGTCTCAGCTAGTCTCAACCAACGGTACTCTAAACGGTTGTTTATATCTTTACTCATAGGACGCGCTTTACAGCGCTGTCACAGCTACCGGTGCTGCGCGTTCCATGCACGAGGGCTCATTCGCTCTCGTGAGGGCTGAGCACGGCTGCTACATCACCCTCTCCCCGAGCGCGGGAGAGGGTGAGCTAGCGGCCGTGCTCAGCCTCACGAGAGCGGAATGAGCCCTCGTGCATGGAACGCGCGCGCACCGGTAGCTGTGACAGCGCTGTAAAGCGCGTCCTATGGTAAAGATATAAACAAGCGTTTAGAGTGCGTTGAATGACTGCCTCTCATAGCTCTGTGGTTAGCCGCTTTTGCCCGCCTGCTGATCAAAGGGTCAACGGTTCGAATCCCAGCCGGCGCCGGTCTTTTTTATTTACTTATCGACCCGCGGCGTAAGAGGCTAGACTTACCTTTAAAACATTATAAATAAGGATGATGAAGCTGGTATATGTAGTTCCACTCTGCCAGCTCTTTATTTTAAAGTATCCGCCTTGCAGATTCTAACGCGCCCCTAATTTCGCACGTTAGCAGGCAAGATTTAGCTTTCAGAAAATCGAAAAAGTAGAGTACTGCCGATTCTACCACACAAAGTAAAACTAGTGAAGATTGAGCACATACCTCATAGAACAAATTTTATAAAACGCACGCCAACACACACACACAAAAAAAAAAATGCCGTGCGCTGGTCGGACGATGATTCTTCGCTTGTCCACAGAGGTAATTAATACTTGCTAAGGTCTAAGCGTTTTAAGTGCCGGCGCTTCCCTGCTGCACATGTACGAGTCCCGCGGCCGTCCGCCTCTGGCAGGTGTGCGTCTTTCAAACAACACTTTGCGAGCTCGTCGGGTGCCTTTTTCCGCCAGCAGTGATGCCCGTTCGTTTAAATAAAGCCTCATAGTGTTTCTTCTTTCTTTTTTTTTTTTTGTTTCACTTTAAACCGACAGACACGAGTTCGCACTGAGACGGTTCACTTTAAACGGGCGAATGTGCTCGGTACCGATGGTACCGACACCAAAATAGGCGAGAAGTAAACAAACGGTCACGATGGTGATGGGGCTAGCCATCTTACACGAGCATTGAGGTTTTCTTGAGTTGAATACAGAGTTTGCAAGGTTTGCAAACACAGAACGAGACGAACACAGCACAGCGTGAGTTGCCTTCCTCCTTCGCCTTTTCTTCTCCTTCCCGCACGCGTGCGCACAGTCGAGCAGACTTCACGCGACGGCGGGGGGAGACGTTTTTACTTTTGTAGTTCTGTTTCCTCCCCTGCTGCGGCGGCTGTAGGCAATGACCTTGAGCGTCTCCCGAGAGCGCCGCGCCCAAAATGTAGCTGTTTTACTTTTTATTTTTTTCTGTTCTTTTTCGCGCGCGATGCCTTGTGAAAATTTTTTTTTCCCCTTCGAAAATCCAGCTTTTTTTACTTTTTTTTTCTTCTTCTACTTTGCGCGATGTTTTTCTTCCAGAAGCCGGATTTTGTGTTCTGTTGTAACAGTGTGATGCTTTGAAAAACGGTCGTTTTATCTGGACCAATTTTAATGGGTAAGGCCTTGAACTTGTATATTTTCTGAAAGCTGGTCGTTATAACCGATAGGTCGTTAGTATGTGGGATCGTTATAAGTGGGTTTGACGTGATACACGACCGCATGCCAGTACAGTGTTCATTTAAAGATCTGTTATATTCAAGTACACAGGAACGATGCTGCCGAATACGTAAGGTCTATTTCCGGTCTGGCCATCGGCGACTCGGCTGGCTCTCGTGGCCGCTCGAGAGCACTCGAGGATGTCATGGCCCGTGTGATTATCGTCTTTATACCCTGCGTGATCCAAACCGAGATCAGTCTTAACACTTGTCCCCTCTTTAGAGAAAGTCACCACATATCATTCATATCGTTTAGGAGGCTGTCTCCAGCGCCGAGAGCTGTGGATGATGTTGGAACGCTGTGTGTGCCGGGATGTGTAATGGTCGCCATGTCCAATGCGTTTTGCGCGCATATCCTTTGTTGACGGCTCACCGCCGATGGGAATCGCCCACTGCAGTGGAAGACCTTGAGCCGGTTTCACGCATGCTGTCGTCCGAACACGTCTCGGTGATTGGATGACCAGGACGTTTTTTGGGTTCGGTTGCTGATGTGGTCCTCGTGCCGTCAAACTGTACACATTTACTAGATTCTAGCTCGACCATAATTGTAACGCGAAGGCAGCTTTTCATTATGACCCATGAAAAAATAAATATTATAACGAGGTTGACGAAGGAATAAAAGAGCTACTAATGTCATCGTCATCGTCGTCGCCGGCGTCCCAACTCCGGGTTGCCGAAGCTTCTGTAGATGTCAGGCTGGAGACGGCAGAACAGGTGTCTGCCACGTCACCGCCACCGCCGTGGCACGCAATGGTACTGTGCAGCCGGCTGACAAAGGCGTGACACCTCCTTATGATGTCATCAAGGGGAAATCGGTGGGACAGCTTTTTTAATTGTGGAAAACACACCTGTAGGAGGCGTGTTCCAGGGGCCGTGGTATTGGTGGCGGCACGTTCCGGCGCTCGCTCGTGGGCGATCACCCACCCCAGCATGAGTGTGAAGGTTAAGTTGACATCACTGTTGAGTCGTAAGAATGAAAAATAAGGCATTTCGCCCGTACCCCTGACATAACACGCAGCAAGTAAGCTTCTTCGTCGTGTTGCTATGCCGCTGAAGACGCCAACTGTGTCACGCTTGTTGGTGCCAAAGAAGTTCATGAAACAATCGAGGTGCTCAAGCGTTAGATGGCCGGCCTTTACTCGACTGAACAAAGCCTTTCTACTCAAAAGTTCTCTCAAGAAAAAAACCCAAGTATCCTGAGACCACACCATTGGGAAACAAGTTTGTTCATTTGGAAAAAGATTGTGAGTGGTCCATATTGTCACAAGGAGGGTTCGCTCGGGTGCTTGAAGAAGGCACTTGAAAACCTATGAATTTGGAAATGCCATTTTCCAGACCTTGAAAGTCCTGGAATTTGTAGCGGTGCTTGAAAACCCTTGAATTTCCCTATGATAGTCAGTGGTGCTACATTTTTTATAATAATAAAATAGAATCATGATTTTTACATGTATATTAAAAAATCTGAAACTAAAACGAGGAATTTTTTTATATGGCATACAACTCGACATATTGGGTTGATACACGTTAGCGCCTGGCCACTATAGTAGCAGTAGCGGTGGTTCCGGATCCGATCTCGCCCGTCCGCTTCTTGTGATCTTGCGCCGTTGCTCACTTGCCATAGTGTTTGCTATTATAGCCCTGGTTTCCTTGTTTTGAGTCTGCTTTACGCAGCACATGGTGGACGTTGTTTCGCTGCGTGCGATGCCCGGAAAGTGCAACTTCCAGCGGTCGTGGTTGGGTCATCACGACTACAGACACTGGGTTGTGTCGGACCCAGGGACCATGAATCGGGCAAAATGCAGACCTTGAGGGAAGACGTTTGACGTCTCGTCAATGGGCAAGTCCGCACCAAAAAACCTCATTAAAAGTGCGAAGCACAGTGGGAACGTGAAGAAGGCAGCAGAGTAGCTCCATGAAGAACTATGTGACTATGTGCTTCAGTGACCGACTCAGTCTCCGCGGGATCCGTCCCCACAGCCCCAGCAGAGTGGTCGGTCTTGACCAGCGCGTGCAAGGTGGTAGATAGAGTGCTCTAAATTTGGTGGATAGAGTGCTCTAAATAACTTAATTTACGCAGGCTCGAATTTTCGGGAACCGTACCAAAGCTGAAAATTTTGAATTATCTCGCGGGTTCTAATTTTGCTACTCGAATGTAGCTTCCGAAGTGTTGATATTGTGCCCAAATTGTTCGCGGTACTTGTTTTCCACGAATCGTGGGCAATTCGCGAAAAATAAGTCGTTTACAGTATTAAAGGGGCTCCTTTCAAATATCTTTCCAGGTCCTTAAAAGTCCTTGAAAACCCTTGAATTTTTTCTTTGAAACCTGTACGAACCCTGTGTCAGTTTAATAAATATGTAGCTATCAAACCGGAGTGGGTGTACCGTAATACAAGCGCATGAAATTCGTATCTCGTTCTCCCGTGGCCCTTCATATGTAGGGCAGACAGGGCAATTCATGAACATTTGACTCCGGGAACACAGCAGCACAAGGAACAGCATACTCGCATTTAACGATCCATTGCTGGGATTGCGGGTGGAAACCTCGTTTCACACACACAACGGTGTTGTTCTCATGCAAGAAGCCATTGTCCAGTAAGATAATTGAAGCCTACCATGTGACCAAAACAAATCCACGTGCAGAAGTCAGCCACCAGTCACTAACCGTTACAAACAGCAAATTGATTTTTTTTGGATGTGGGTTAGCTCTTGAGGCGAAGAAAAGAGGTGTTCCAAGATCACGTGTTGCCAGTGCCTGTGCGAGCATCAGCAACAATTTCGTGTTTCTCTTCTAACAAGATTTGAAGAAAGAAGTGTTTGAAGATTGCATCGTGCCTATGCCTGCACCTGCACAAAGATCAATGGCAGTTTAGTGTTTCTGTTCTAACAATATTTCAGTTACTAATCGGAGCTTGTCCAGTGTATCTCTCTTTCTTATATGGTATCTCTCTCTCGTTACTATATCCCGTTTCGTTATAACAAGGTTTACTGTACAAAGAACATACACATTCACAAGAAAACAAATTGTCTAACTCACCATACCATCATTGTCAGCCAAAGATCTCTTTTGTTGAAAGTATTTTCCGAAAACAGATAACACAAGTCTAAGCTCGTTATAACAGACCTTGGTTTTGACCAAGATTTCGGTCTGTTGCAAGAGGAGCATGTTGTATGCAGATATGAAGTTGAGTCAATGGTGCATAGAGGAAAACCAACCGAACTTCACAAATCGGTATGTTACATCCAAATGTCTGTTGTAATGAGCTTAGACTGTATATACACTGACAAGAGACCAATTTGGTCAAACCCACATTACAATGCCCTTATCGTCAAGGGCGACAAGAAGAGGTCTTGGGACTTGCATCTGGTTGACCTCAGGAACACTGCAACTGCTGGTGTTGTACCCTAACTCGATGAAGCTTCCAAATATTAACACCACTTCAGACATCTTTCTCTCCCGTCATCCTTGATGATAAGGGCACTGTATTGGGAGTTTGACTGCGTGGTCTCTTGTAGGTGTATATGTTATCTGTTTTAGATGCAGAATCTCTTGCTCGGGTCCCAGGCGAAATCAGTCCACTTCCAGCTGGATTATGGAACTGGAAATGAGGCAGTCCAGCTGGATTCCAGCTGGACCCAGCTTCAATCCAGCTGGAACCAGCTGGAATCCAGCTGGACTCGCCTCATATCCAGACTCCATAATCCAGCTGGAAGTGGACCGATTCTCGCCTGGGGTCTATGTCCCGCGGCGTCGTCGAGTCCGCGCTCGCCCACGGCGCGCAACTTCTCCTCCTTCCCTCTCTCCAACAGCTGCGCGTTACTCTCTCCACTCTCTCTCTACCAGCTGCGTGCATCGCACGTGCGCTTGCTTGTACTCACACCACGCGCGCACGCGCAACTCTCCTTCCTAGTCTCCTCTCCCTTCAAGTGTGAAAAAATAAACGGCGAGCGGCGAGACATTCCAAGTTTCTCTGCCGCGGGCCGCGACCGATGGCTCGCGTAGGGGTAACACTAGGGTAGGGTGCCTACATGTCTGTCTGTCTCAGGGTGAAGACATCCATTGTTGCACTGAATGTTCAGGCGTGACGCTCTACGGTGCACTCGGTAACGTGACTTGGGTGCTAAAATGGCGTTCTGCATTAGCTAAAGCTACGCGCACGAGCTGATTGATATCCGGATTGCGCGTACTTCAAACTGCGTAAAAAACGATTGGGCGTCAAAATGGCTGAGATGTCACCACTCAAACAAAGCGTGTGTATGAAGGCACTCTACACTAGCGTGCCTCAATGGTCTTCTGTTTAGGGTGATGCCACCACTTTGTAGTACCCGATGCCGGTAGCACGCGCTCACAGAGAAAATACAAAGAAATCGCCGGAAACAAAATGTCGCCCGTAGCACAGTCAGCGCCACCGACGCGTGCAGGGACACGCTCTTTCACGTGCTTCAGAACAAAAAATAAAAAGAAGAACTGGAAACAAAATGGCCAGATGTCATCACCCCAAGCAAAGCGCACA
The DNA here is from genome assembly GCA_037355805.1 of Ixodes ricinus. Classification (NCBI taxonomy): domain Eukaryota; kingdom Metazoa; phylum Arthropoda; class Arachnida; order Ixodida; family Ixodidae; genus Ixodes; species Ixodes ricinus. The sequence goes on from JAZHYW010064521.1 coordinate 53,727, forward strand.
TGAAGGCACCTACTCTACACTAGGGCAGTCGGTGGCGCCATCTATCGACGTCAGCACGCAACTGACTCTTTCCTCAGAACTAACTTGATGCTCCGCATCACCCCATGATTCCCCTGAGGAAGATGGTGTAATTTTTTTGAAAATGCTTTCAACAAAGGAGGTCTCTATGTAGAAGGCGGTTGACAATGATGGTATTGTGGGTTGGACCGCTTGGTCTCTTGTGCAATGTGTATGTTCTTTGTATTTGAAAAGTACTTTCAACAAAGGAGATCTCTGTGTAGAAGGTGGTTGAGAGTGGCTGTGTGGGTATATATAGGATGCTTGAGAAATAAACCAGTTAGCTGAGTTTGAGACGTTCCCTTCTGTGTCTGTTCCTTCGACTAAAAGTTTTTTTCCTTTTCTGCACCACAGTCTCGGGGTTAGACGACATGATTAGCTACCACCAGCTCGCCTGCGCACTTAGTGTTTTCACTTCTACATTATAACAATGTATTCTTGGGAGTTATTGGGAGGCTTGTTTGGAATCTTACTAAGGTTGTACACTTTTACTGCCCAATGTCAGGTTCTCCATCGAGGTTTGTAATATGTTTTTAGCCGCAGCAAAATTAAAAATGTGGCGGTGTTAATGTAACAGCATGCAGGCTGAAACATGGATGTGGTTGTCACATTGCTGCAGGCTACCACCATTGGCAGCGAGAGATTGATGAAGAGATCTTCGATGATGAGCGACTTCTATCACCACCTGTTGCGCGAGATCATCGAGAGAAAGTCGTCCAACGTCGAGAATCCTGTTGCTCTCAGCAGGTGAGTTTCCTACGCCTTGGCACCTTACGTTGATGTGCCATCAAGTTTTATGCTCACATTGCATGATGGAGTGTTGCTGCTGAGGGGGTGATTAAAACGTTGTCTTCACACTGTCGGTAGGAATTATGTTAATCATTTTTTTAAGTCAAATTATTTTATTTTAATGGATTAATCGAAACCCAAAGCCTTTCATGAATTTTTGCATAGACAGAGCAATTACGACTGATTTGCAAGTGATTTGCCACATTCTCTCCACCGCCACCAGGCTGGCAGAATCAGTTAACGTGCACACTCGATGTCGTGCGTCAGTTGGGGACGTGGACAGGTGTCCAGGCTTCTTGTTCACGGCCAGCTGCTTGTGCACGCCCTTCCTTGAACTTCTTATTAAAACAAACTGCACCTTGTGGCAAAACACTTTTTCCATACTGTGCTCAATGTATTCAATAAATGTTGGCACCAGACAGGGTAGCCTTAGATGCCATAAGACGAGATTGGTGCACGTTGCTCTTCTTTTGTGCAAATCACGAGTGAGGCAGCCATGGTTCAAGCTCGAACTGGTGTAACATGTTCAAACCTGCGCCAGTGGTGACTGGAGAGACAGCGACCTCCCACACAGAAAACTGATAAGCTAGTGCAGTCAACAAAGGTTTTTAGATGACTGGAGTGCAGACAATTTTTTAATATCCTTCATATTTCCACTTTAATATACCGTACAGAAGTATGCTCTGATCTCAGAATATTTTAGAGGGTCTGGCTTCTGCGAGGTGAGCCGAGACACTTTATGAAGAGTGTAGCGAAAAACTATCACACACCTGCTGGAGTTAGTGGACTCATTAGCCTGAAAAGCTTACTAAAGCAAACGCCAAGTGCCGTTCAAAACACATAGAACGTTTCGTAGTGCTCTTCAATATCCGTTGAATTAAAGGGACATAGAGAAGCTCCGTCGTCGCAGGAGAAGAGTGCGCCACGACTGACCGAAGATGAAGATTTCCAGCTGCTTCACGCCCGTCAGACTTTCTCTTGCGGAGCATGGTTGCCGAGCCGGCACTACGATTTCCATAGCTGCAACTATCTCTACTGGAGTGTGCGCGAAAACATGTTGGCGAAGCCACCGACGAAGCACAGTTGGTTCGTTCGCGCTTAGTCCGATGCGGATGTTCCCGATGTTGCTCCCGCCGCGTGAATGCTGCAATGCAGCTGGAGAGTTCTTGTGCGTACCGGGGTAAACACAAAAGTGACATTGCAGAGGCACCTCAGGAAGCGCTAACAGCTGAGGAGACTGCGAAACATTCTATGGCTGCTTTGAAACAAAGTGGGCGCGGCAGGTGTATCGAGTACTCTCGCAGTGCCTGGAGCAGTTCGGAGGCCAATGCCTGGATGAGGTTAGCGGCCAAACTCAGTTGTTCTTTTTTTACTTGGTGAAGCTGCCGTGAGATGTTCATAACCTAAGGTTCGTTTGATTAAATGTACATTCAGAGTGTTCTGCGAGTTTTCCGGTCCACCTTCGGAGCTCTAGCTGGCACTGTTTTTTTTTTGGCTCTATTGCTTTTATCAAAATACGCCACTTACAGCCGAATTTTGTCGCCGTCCCGTCGACTTCGTTATAACGAGGGATTACCATGCAACTCGCACTGCTTTTTTGTTCATTTAGATGGCGTTCGCCGAACTAGGTGGGTAATCGTCATGACGCACTGGGCTAAAGTGCGGCCTTAAAGTATTCGCTTTGGCAGGCTAGGTGCGCTGCAAAACA